>CM055745.1:8474588-8492034 GCA_029465975.1 Dallia pectoralis | reverse complement strand
AAGCTGGTTTTGGTGGCTAGCCAGCTATGTTTCAGTTAAGTTTCCCCAACCCTGGGTTTTAGGTACTATGAAAATACCGGCTTCAATCGGTATTCGTTGCCATGGTATCTGACGCTGCACGGCTAACCTGCTCCGGGGCAGGTTATGTTCTGCATTCGAGATCTAAGTCAGAAGTTGGACCAATCAGCGGTGAGCAAAGACACATATAGGTGACGTTATTAATTCCTAGCTTCTGTTCTCTGTTGCAATGGCGAGTTTCGAGTTTAAGGATCAAAGCCTGGGTTGACAAAGTAAGTTGATGAGCTGCTTCATGGTACCAATAAAGCCTGATTGCGTCGGTTTGATTTTATCAATTCTGAACCAATCCTGGAACCCTGTGTTTGTTCAACTACCATCATGGTACACAGGGACGGCCCTCCCTATAGGCGACCGCCTAGGGCGCCAAATTCGTGGGGGCGCCCTCTAGTGGTGCCCTTAAGTAAACATTGATTTACGAAATAAAATGAAATAAAACCTTGGTGAAATAAAATCATCATTAAACAATTAAACAAGGTGCCCCCGCCATATGTTGAAATTCAATTCACCTTTGGCTGAGCCAGGGGTCCCCCTTAGTTACTGTTGCTACGTCCGACAACTTCATCTGGGCTCTGGTTTGGTATCAACATGCCTTATGCTGTGAATAGCTCTTCCTGCTGAAATTTTATCAAACCTTTTTTAAAGCAGCAAATAAAGTGTCCGATATAAGTAGGCAAAAGGGGCTGCAATATGTGTTCGAAGGCTATATTCAAGACATACAGGTGAAACGCAAGGAACAAGGCATCCAAAGAGGTAAACGCATACTGGTCAGTCAAAAAATGAACCACCGCATATCCTACTAATCGAGACGGAGGCTGGGACTAACAATATCAAGGAGCAACACTGTTCTTGCAAAGCTGGGTAGGTCTCTATTCACTTCTATAATCGTTATTACAAAGCAAACGGACTACGCGAGTATAACGTTTATTTGCAGAGTGTGCTAGTGTATCAACAACCGGTATGCTAGGTAATGTTAACGTTAGCTGACAAGGTGATGTTTTAGTTAGCTCCACAGGGTTTTGCGTGCATTTAAGTGTGTTGGCAGATTTGTAGTTTGAGTGAGTCTGGCTTTGAATTGCAAAGGTTGTTGGCAACTCTGCTCTGTAGTTGTCAGGCATGTTTTCTGTTATGCATGTTATCTGTAATCCAAAAACGACACTTGTCAGGATTTGATTTCGGTGGAGGAGAGATTCCACCGAGTTAGGGTTGGGTCTTGTTGTCTAGTATAAATAGCGCCCGAGAGCCCGGTCCTTCTTTTATCAGGGACGAGCTTGGGGCGCTGAAAAATGCGCTTTAGGATTCGATTTAGGAACGCTGATTGGCTAAATTTTATGTCAATCATTCATATCTTAAATTAGCAATTGGCTTAACTGCTACATAGACCCGCCTCCTTGGGGCGCGTTTGCTCCCACCTCCTCCCACTTTCCCCATGACCCTCCCACGAACGCATATTGAAAGCAACTTGTCTCTTCACGATAATGTGGCACAATCTGCGGTTTTAGCCAATTGCGCCCTGTTGGTAAATAGCCCGCATCGGTTACGTCCGTCTTTGCGACCAATTACCGCCTTAAAACAGGCGCAAACGGCAAGGAAACATAATCAATGCTACTAGATTACAAATGATCACAAACAGAACAGTTAAAAAAAATAAAATAAAGTAAATTCTACATTAGTTAATACTTTTAAAACTGAAATTTCCTTAGAGAACATACCGTAGATGTAGGATGATTTGTGTGTGGGGGGGGGGGGTAATTTGCATGACTGTACTTACAGAGCAGTTCTGCAGGTCTTAATTACTGGCAGCAACCCCAGAAGACCTTTCTCTGATGTGGAGTATTTCTTCAGGTCAAACACATCAATCTCCTCTTCTGAAGTCAGTAACACATAGACCAGAGCTGACCACTGTGCTGGTGACAGTTCTTTTCTGGTGAGACGTCCTGAACTCAGGTATCTTTGGATCTCCTCCACTAAAGAACGGTCATTCAGTTCATTCAGACAGTAGAACAGATTGATGCATCTCTCTGAAGAGGGATTCTCCCTGATCTTCTCCTTGATGTAATTGACTGTTTCTTCATGGCTCTGTGAGCTGCTTCTGGTCTTTGTCAGTAAACCTTGTAAATGCTTCTGATTTGACTCCAGTGAGAGGCCCAGAAGGAAGCGAAGAAAAAGATCCAGGTGTCCAGTCTCACTCTGGAAGGCTTTATCCACTGCAGTCTTAAGAAAATCTATTTCAGGTTTCTTCCATGTCAGACGTCTTATGATGGTAGATTTTTTGGTTGATTGTTGTTCATCCATTAGATTTGTATTATTGTTGTTGAATGAGATAAACACATATAGAGCAGCTAGAAACTCCTGAATGCTCAGATGGACAAAGCAGAACACCTTCTCCTGGCGCACAGCCTCTGTTCTAAACATCTGTGTACAGACTCCTGAGTACACTGATGCTTCATTGATATCAATGCCACACTCTTTCAGGTCTGTTTCATAGAAAATCAGGTTGCCTTTCTGTAGCTGTTGAAAAGCCAGTTTTCCCAGTGTCTTAATGCTCTTTGTATTCCAGTGTGGATCTGTCTCTTTTTTCCCATCATACTTTACATTCCTGTTTGTGGACTGAAACACAAGGAAGTGTGAGTACATGTCTGTTAGGGTCTTGGGCAGCTCTACTTTATCATCTGTAGTCAACATGTACTCAAGGATTGTAGCAACAATCCAACAGAAGACTGGTATGTGACACATGATGTGGAGGCTCCTTGATGTCTTTATGTGTGAGATGATTCTGCTGGCCAGGTCCTCATCACTGAATCTTTTCTTGAAGTACTCCTCTTTCTGGGGGTCATTGAACCCTCTCACCTCTGTTACCTGGTCAACACACAGTGAAGGGATCTTATTGGCTGCTGCAGGTCTGGTAGTTATCCATAGGAGAGCAGAGGGAAGCAGATTTCCCTTGATGAGGTTTGTCAGCAGCATATCCACTGTGGTTGACTCTGTGACGTCAGAACAGCTCTTGTTGTTCTTGAAGTCAAGGGGCAGTCGGCACTCATCCAGACCATCAAAGACGAACAGAACTTTATAGTTGGTGTAGTTAGAGATTCTTGCTGTTTTGGTTTCAATTGAGAAATGATTGATGAGTTGAATCAAACTGAGTTTTTCCACTTTCATCAAATTCAGCTCTCTAAAGGGAAGTGAATAAACAAGTTGGAGATCCTGATTGGCTTTTCCTTCAGCCCAGTCTAGAATGAATTTCTGCACAGAGACTGTTTTTCCAATTCCAGCAACTCCTTTTGTCAGCACAGTTCTGATAGGTTTGTCTTGTCCAGGTATGGGTTTGAAGATGTCATTACATTTGATTGCCGTCTCTGGTCTTGCTTGTTTCCTGGTTGTTGTCTCAATCTGTCTCACCTCATGTTCATTATTGACTTCTCCACTTCCACCCTCTGTGATGTAGAGTTCTGTGTAGATCTTATTCAGAAGTGTTGGGTTCCCTTCTCTAGCAATACCCTCAAATACAGACTGACACTTCTTTTTCAGGTTAGACTTGTGTTCACGTTGACAAATCATAGGAAGCTGACCTGAATGAAATGAAAACAGAATATTATGTCTTTTAAAACAATATTGTAGGATTGAGTTATAATAATTTGTAGTACCGGTATATTCTAATCTTCTATGTTAATTAATTCAACACATTACTACTAGAAGAGGTCACAAGGTGTTGTCTTAAAGGTGCGACATTATTATTGAGTTAAACAGCTACATAAAGCTTTTAAATGTTCCTCATAATGAAACATTCAACAGTAAAGTCAAACAACTCTTACTTTTCTCCAGTGTGTCAGCAAGCTCCTTCTGGTTCATGTTCCTCAGGACATGCAGTGTGATCTTCAGAGCTCCCTCTTTGGCACTGCTCTCCTGCTTCACATCTTCAGGGTCCACACCTTCCTCATCCTCCCTCTGACTCTCAAAGCCTTCTGGGAGATCTGAACTCACCATTTTCTTGAACCTCTCTAACTCTTTCTTCACAAATATCATGATATTCTGTTCAAGTAACTGAAAGAGCCAAAGTGAAAAAGTTCACATGAGACTGAGTTAAAGTTAATTACCAGAACAATATTAAGAAATGCATGAATGATTGACAGATTAACTTTACTTGAGGTAAACATAAATAAATTCACATAACAAGACCACATACACTGAATATGTAGGACAGGTCTGTTTGATGACTCTGGACAGATTGACCACTGAGAATCTCAGTCTCTGTTCTCTCCTGTTGGTCTCTGTGGGCAAAACATGACATTACATTTTATACTTCCTAAATAAAGTTTAAATTTTCAGGACTAACAACATTATTTTGGTAAATCCAAAAAACCTAATCAATCATCTTTAATTTCAAACATACCCTTAAATAAATTGATCAAGAAAAAAGTCAAGAAAGTAGGAACATAGATAGATAGAAAAAAAATTTAGAACCAGGAAAGGAAACAGAAAAGTTATATCAGAAACAATATGTATGGATTCACAAAAATTTTAAATTAATTGTTTAAATGTAAAAAAAAGATAATCAAATTTGTTTTATACAGTAAATGAAGAAGTAAATCTAAAAAGAAGTAAATCTATTATACTAAAACACATATATGATCCATACTTAATACACACATGGAAGTAAATCTATTATACTAAAACAACTATAGGATCAATACTTAATACAAACATGGAAGTCAATCAATTATACTAAAACACCTATAGGATCAATACTTAATACACACATGGAAGTCAATCTATTATACTAAAACACCTTTATGATCAATACGTGATACAGACAGGAAAAGTGTAAATTAACAATCTAATCAATATATTAAAACACCTGCAGTCTTTGGTAAATCACACTTTCAAAGTGTAGATATATAAATGCATGTACACAGTAATTATCTATTTTTTCAGGAAAGTCTTTTCTGTTAAATGTTGAACCCAGGTAGACTAATCAGATAATGTGAACTAAATAAACAGATAAACAATCACTGATCCATGAGGTTTAATTACCTTTGATCTGTAGAAAAGTCTCTCTCTCTGAACTCTATAGGTGGTTCCATAGACCGGTCACTCTTCATGGACACACAGCTGGGTACAGGAGAGGTTGGTCTCTCTTTATGGTCCCTGGAAATAATAGTTAAATACAACAGAGTGTTTATGTTTATAGTGGACTTTCTAAGGAGTGATTGTTGTATTTGGACACAAATAGTCTGTGTCTCTTTCTGGACCCTATAATTTATAATGAAGGAGGTTCCAGTGTGTTTTGTATATAGTGGACATAGGAATGATTAGTGTGTTTGAACCAACTAAGAGTCTCTGACAATTAACTGTGTTGTTTAAATGATAAAATGTTTTCACATTTCTCAATCTATTATACTAAAACACCTATAGGATCAATACTAAAACACATGGAAGTCAATCTATTATACTAAAACACCTACAGGATCAATACTTAATACACACATGGAAGTCAATTTATTATACTAAAACACATATTGGATCAATACTTAATACACACATAGAAGTCTATCTATTATACTAAAACACCTAAATTAACAATACTTAATACACACATTGAAGACAATCTATTATACTAAAACACCTAAAGGATCAATACTTAATACACACATGGAAGTCAATCTATTATACTAAAACACCTAAAGGATCAATACTTAATACACACATGGAAGTCAATTTATTATACTAAAACACATATTGGATCAATACTTAATACACACATAGAAGTCTATCTATTATACTAAAACACCTAAATTAACAATACTTAATACACACATTGAAGACAATCTATTATACTAAAACACCTATAGGATCAATACTTAATACACACATGGAAGTCAATCTATTATACTAAAACACCAATAGGATCAATATTTAATATACAGATGGAAGTCAAACTATTATACTAAAACACATATAGGATCAATACTTAATACAGACATGGAAGACAATATATTATACTAAACATTAATAGGATCAATATTTAATATACAGATGGAGGTCAAACTATTATACTAAAACACATATAGGATCAATAATTAATACAGATGGGAAAAGTGTAAATAAACAATCTAATCAATATATTAAAACACCTGCAGTCTTTGGTGAATCACACTTTTGAAGAGTAGATATATAAATGTATGTACACAGTAATTATCTATTTTTTCAGGAAAGTTTTTTCCCAGGTAGACTAATCAGATAATGGGAACTAAATAAACAGATAAACAATCACTGACTCATGAGGTTTAATTACCTTTGATCTGTAGAAAAGTCTCTCTCTGAACTCTATAGGTGGTTCCATAGACCAGTCACTCTTCATAGACACACAGCTGGGTACAGGAGAGGTTGGTCTCTCTTTATGGACCCTGGAAATAATAGTTAAATACAACAGAGTGTTTATGTTTATAGTGGACTTTCTAAGGAGTGATTGTTGTATTTGGACACAGTTAGTCTGTGTCTCTTTCTGGACCCTATAATTTATAATGAAGGAGGTTCCAGTGTAATAGTGGAATAGGAGTGATTATTGTGTTACCTTTGAGTGAAAAGTCTCCATCTCTGTTTATGTATATAGTGGACACACAGCTGGGTACAGGAGTGGTCTCTCTTTATGGTCCCTGGAAATAATAGTTAAATACAACAGTGTTTATGTTTAAGTGGACTTTCTAAGGAGTGATTGTTGTATTTGGACACAGTTAGTCTGTGTCTCTATCTGACCCTATAATTTATAATGAAGGAGGTTCCAGTGTGTTTTGTATATAGTGGACATAGGAGTGATTAATGTGTTTGAACCAACTAAGAGTCTCTGACTGTCATGTATCGATCGGCGAAGTGTGGTAGAAGCCATTGCAGAGCCGTTTAATCAGTTTTGGTAAGTTTATTAAGATAATCAAACATAAAACAAACCGTGAACGGCGGAAAAAGGCTAAACTGTAGTAAATGAAAAGAACAATGCGCATATATAGCGGCTTCTAATAAAACATTTACACAGTAGTAGACCACGACAAAAACACTCACCTCTAACTAACATGTGACATCAAACAATGCTGAACAAGGAGTGACTTGTTAGCTCCCCTTTTATAGCCCAGTAGAATACAATAAGAAACAGCTGAGTGACAAAACATAAACAAGGAAGTGAATCACCGAAAGGTCTGTGTAGCCACGCCCCCACACCAATCGTGACAGTGACAATTAACAGTATTGTTTAAATGAAAAAGATGATCACATTTCTCAATCAATTATAGTAAAACACCTATAGGATCAATACTTAATACACACATGGAAGACAATCTATTATACTAAAAGCACCTATAGGATCAATACTTAATACAGACATAGAAGTCAATCTATTACACTAAAACACCTATAGGATCAATACTTAATACACACATGGAAGTCAATCTGTTGTACTAAAACATCTATAGGATCAATACTAAATACACACAAGGAAGTCAATCTATTACACTAAAACACCTATAGGATCAATACTTAATACACACATGGAAGTCAATCTGTTGTACTAAAACATCTGTAGGATCAATACTAAATACACACAAGGAAGTCAATCTATTATATAAAATTACCTATAGGATCAATACTAAATACACACATGGAAGTAAATCTATTATACTAAAACACATATAAGATCAATAATTAATACACACATGGAAGTCAATCTATTATATTAAAACACCTATAGGATCAATACTTAATACACACATGGAAGTCAATCTGTTGTACTAAAACACCTATAGGATCAATACTAAATACACACATGGAAGTCAATCTATTATATTAAAACACCTATAGAATCAATACTAAATACACACATGGAAGTAAATCTATTATACTAAAAACATATAGGATCAATACTTATCACACACATGGAAGTTAATCTATTATACTAAAACACCTATAGGATCAATATTTAATACACACATGGAAGTCAATATATTATACTAAAACACATATAGGATCAATATTTAATACACACATGGAAGTCAATCTATTATACTAAAAACCTATAGGATCAATACTTAATACACACATGGAAGTCAATATATTATACTAAAACACCTATAGGATCAATACTTAATACACACATGGAAGTCAATCTATTATATTAAAACACCTATAGGATCAATACTTAATACACACATGGAGGTCAATCTATTATACTATAACACATATAGGATCAATACTTAATACACACATGGAAGTCAATCTATTATACTAAAACACCTATAGGATCAATATTTAATACACACATGGAAGTCAATATATTATACTAAAACACCTATAGGATCAATACTTAATACACACATGGAAGTCAATCTATTATACTAAAACACCTATAGGATCAATACTTAATACACACATGGAAGTCAATATATTATACTAAAACACCTATAGGATCAATACTTAATACACACATGGAAGTCAATCTATTATACTATAACACATATAGGATCAATACTTAATACAGACATAGAAGTCAATCTATTACACTAAAACACCTATAGGATCAATACTTAATACACACATGGAAGTCAATCTGTTGTACTAAAACATCTATAGGATCAATACTAAATACACACAAGGAAGTCAATCTATTACACTAAAACACCTATAGGATCAATACTTAATAGATCCTATAGGTGTTTTAGTATAATAGATTAACTTCCATGTGTGTGATAAGTATTGATCCTATATGTGTTTTAGTATAATAGATTGACTTCCATGTGTGTATTAAGTATTGATCCTATAGGTGTTTTAATATAATAGATTGACCTCCATGTGTGTATTAAGTATTGATCCTATATGTGTTTTAGTATAATAGATTGACTTCCATGTGTGTATTAAGTATTGATCCTATAGGTGTTTTAGTATAATAGATTGACTTCCATGTGTGTAATAAGTATTGATCCTATAGGTGTTTTAGTATAATAGATTGACTTCCATGTGTGTATTACGTATTGATCCTATAGGTGTTTTAGTATAATAGATTGACTTCCATGTGTGTATTAAGTATTGATCCTATAGGTGTTTTAGTATAATAGATTGACTTCCATGTGTGTATTAAGTATTGATCCTATAGGTGTTTTAATATAATAGATTGACTTCCATGTGTGTATTAAGTATTGATCCTATAGGTGTTTTAGTATAATAGATTGACTTCCATGTGTGTATTAAGTATTGATCCTATAGGTGTTTTAATATAATAGATTGACTTCCATGTGTGTATTAAGTATTGATCCTATATGTATTTTTGTATAATAGATTGACTTCCATATGTGTATTAAGTATTGATCATATATGTTTTTTAGTATAATAGATTTACTTCCATGTGTGTATTTAGTATTGATTCTATAGGTGTTTTAATATAATAGATTGACTTCCATGTGTGTATTTAGTATTGATCCTATAGGTGTTTTAGTACAACAGATTGACTTCCATGTGTGTATTAAGTATTGATCCTATAGGTGTTTTAATATAATAGATTGACTTCCATGTGTGTATTAATTATTGATCTTATATGTGTTTTAGTATAATAGATTTACTTCCATGTGTGTATTTAGTATTGATCCTATAGGTAATTTTATATAATAGATTGACTTCCTTGTGTGTATTTAGTATTGATCCTACAGATGTTTTAGTACAACAGATTGACTTCCATGTGTGTATTAAGTATTGATCCTATAGGTGTTTTAGTGTAATAGATTGACTTCCTTGTGTGTATTTAGTATTGATCCTATAGATGTTTTAGTACAACAGATTGACTTCCATGTGTGTATTAAGTATTGATCCTATAGGTGTTTTAGTGTAATAGATTGACTTCTATGTCTGTATTAAGTATTGATCCTATATGTGTTATAGTATAATAGATTGACTTCCATGTGTGTATTAAGTATTGATCCTATAGGTGTTTTAGTATAATATATTGACTTCCATGTGTGTATTAAGTATTGATCCTATAGGTGTTTTAGTATAATAGATTGACTTCCATGTGTGTATTAAGTATTGATCCTATAGGTGTTTTAGTATAATATATTGACTTCCATGTGTGTATTAAATATTGATCCTATAGGTGTTTTAGTATAATAGATTGACTTCCATGTGTGTATTAAGTATTGATCCTATATGTGTTATAGTATAATAGATTGACCTCCATGTGTGTATTAAGTATTGATCCTATAGGTGTTTTAATATAATAGATTGACTTCCATGTGTGTATTAAGTATTGATCCTATAGGTGTTTTAGTATAATATATTGACTTCCATGTGTGTATTAAGTATTGATCCTATAGGTTTTTTAGTATAATAGATTGACTTCCATGTGTGTATTAAATATTGATCCTATATGTGTTTTAGTATAATATATTGACTTCCATGTGTGTATTAAATATTGATCCTATAGGTGTTTTAGTATAATAGATTAACTTCCATGTGTGTGATAAGTATTGATCCTATATGTTTTTAGTATAATAGATTTACTTCCATGTGTGTATTTAGTATTGATTCTATAGGTGTTTTAATATAATAGATTGACTTCCATGTGTGTATTTAGTATTGATCCTATAGGTGTTTTAGTACAACAGATTGACTTCCATGTGTGTATTAAGTATTGATCCTATAGGTGTTTTAATATAATAGATTGACTTCCATGTGTGTATTAATTATTGATCTTATATGTGTTTTAGTATAATAGATTTACTTCCATGTGTGTATTTAGTATTGATCCTATAGGTAATTTTATATAATAGATTGACTTCCTTGTGTGTATTTAGTATTGATCCTACAGATGTTTTAGTACAACAGATTGACTTCCATGTGTGTATTAAGTATTGATCCTATAGGTGTTTTAGTGTAATAGATTGACTTCCTTGTGTGTATTTAGTATTGATCCTATAGATGTTTTAGTACAACAGATTGACTTCCATGTGTGTATTAAGTATTGATCCTATAGGTGTTTTAGTGTAATAGATTGACTTCTATGTCTGTATTAAGTATTGATCCTATAGGTGCTTTTAGTATAATAGATTGTCTTCCATGTGTGTATTAAGTATTGATCCTATAGGTGTTTTACTATAATTGATTGAGAAATGTGATCATCTTTTTCATTTAAACAATACTGTTAATTGTCACTGTCACGATTGGTGTGGGGGCGTGGCTACACAGACCTTTCGGTGATTCACTTCCTTGTTTATGTTTTGTCACTCAGCTGTTTCTTATTGTATTCTACTGGGCTATAAAAGGGGAGCTAACAAGTCACTCCTTGTTCAGCATTGTTTGATGTCACATGTTAGTTAGAGGTGAGTGTTTTTGTCGTGGTCTACTACTGTGTAAATGTTTTATTAGAAGCCGCTATATATGCGCATTGTTCTTTTCATTTACTACAGTTTAGCCTTTTTCCGCCGTTCACGGTTTGTTTTATGTTTGATTATCTTAATAAACTTACCAAAACTGATTAAACGGCTCTGCAATGGCTTCTACCACACTTCGCCGATCGATACATGACAGTCAGAGACTCTTAGTTGGTTCAAACACATTAATCACTCCTATGTCCACTATATACAAAACACACTGGAACCTCCTTCATTATAAATTATAGGGTCCAGATAGAGACACAGACTAACTGTGTCCAAATACAACAATCACTCCTTAGAAAGTCCACTATAAACATAAACACTCTGTTGTATTTAACTATTATTTCCAGGGACCATAAAGAGAGACCAACCTCTCCTGTACCCAGCTGTGTGTCCATGAAGAGTGACGAGTCTATGGGACGTCCTATAAACTTCAGAGATGGAGACTTTTCTACTGATCAAAGGTAACACAATAATCACTCCTATGTCCACTATATACAAAACACACTGGAACCTCCTTCATTATAAATTATAGGGTCCAGAAAGAGACACAGACTAACTGTGTCCAAATACAACAATCACTCCTTAGAAAGTCCACTATAAACATAAACACTCTGTTGTATTTAACTATTATTTCCAGGGTCCATAAAGAGAGACCAACCTCTCCTGTACCCAGCTGTGTGTCTATGAAGAGTGACTGGTCTATGGAACCACCTATAGAGTTCAGAGAGAGAGACTTTTCTACAGATCAAAGGTAATTAAACCTCATGAGTCAGTGATTGTTTATCTGTTTATTTAGTTCCCATTATCTGATTAGTCTACCTGGGAAAAAACTTTCCTGAAAAAATAGATAATTACTGTGTACATACATTTATATATCTACTCTTCAAAAGTGTGATTCACCAAAGACTGCAGGTGTTTTAATATATTGATTAGATTGTTTATTTACACTTTTCCCATCTGTATTAATTATTGATCCTATATGTGTTTTAGTATAATAGTTTGACCTCCATCTGTATATTAAATATTGATCCTATTAATGTTTAGTATAATATATTGTCTTCCATGTCTGTATTAAGTATTGATCCTATATGTGTTTTAGTATAATAGTTTGACTTCCATCTGTATATTAAATATTGATCCTATTGGTGTTTTAGTATAATAGATTGACTTCCATGTGTGTATTAAGTATTGATCCTATAGGTGTTTTAGTATAATAGATTGTCTTCAATGTGTGTATTAAGTATTGTTAATTTAGGTGTTTTAGTATAATAGATAGACTTCTATGTGTGTATTAAGTATTGATCCAATATGTGTTTTAGTATAATAAATTGACTTCCATGTGTGTATTAAGTATTGATCCTTTAGGTGTTTTAGTATAATAGATTGACTTCCATGTGTGTATTAAGTATTGATCCTTTAGGTGTTTTAGTATAATAGATTGTCTTCAATGTGTGTATTAAGTATTGTTAATTTAGGTGTTTTAGTATAATAGATAGACTTCTATGTGTGTATTAAGTATTGATCCAATATGTGTTTTAGTATAATAAATTGACTTCCATGTGTGTATTAAGTATTGATCCTGTAGGTGTTTTAGTATAATAGATTGACTTCCATGTGTGTATTAAGTATTGATCCTATAGGTGTTTTAGTATAATAGATTGAGAAATGTGAAAACATTTTATCATTTAAACAACACAGTTAATTGTCAGAGACTCTTAGTTGGTTCAAACACACTAATCATTCCTATGTCCACTATATACAAAACACACTGGAACCTCCTTCATTATAAATTATAGGGTCCAGAAAGAGACACAGACTATTTGTGTCCAAATACAACAATCACTCCTTAGAAAGTCCACTATAAACATAAACACTCTGTTGTATTTAACTATTATTTCCAGGGACCATAAAGAGAGACCAACCTCTCCTGTACCCAGCTGTGTGTCCATGAAGAGTGACCGGTCTATGGAACCACCTATAGAGTTCAGAGAGAGAGACTTTTCTACAGATCAAAGGTAATTAAACCTCATGGATCAGTGATTGTTTATCTGTTTATTTAGTTCACATTATCTGATTAGTCTACCTGGGTTCAACATTTAACAGAAAAGACTTTCCTGAAAAAATAGATAATTACTGTGTACATGCATTTATATATCTACACTTTGAAAGTGTGATTTACCAAAGACTGCAGGTGTTTTAATATATTGATTAGATTGTTAATTTACACTTTTCCTGTCTGTATCACGTATTGATCATAAAGGTGTTTTAGTATAATAGATTGACTTCCATGTGTGTATTAAGTATTGATCCTATAGGTGTTTTAGTATAATTGATTGACTTCCATGTTTGTATTAAGTATTGATCCTATAGTTGTTTTAGTATAATAGATTTACTTCCATGTGTGTATTAAGTATGGATCATATATGTGTTTTAGTATAATAGATTTACTTCTTTTTAGATTTACTTCTTCATTTACTGTATAAAACAAATTTGATTATCTTTTTTTTTTTACATTTAAACAATTAATTTAAAATTTTTGTGAATCCATACATATTGTTTCTGATATAACTTTTCTGTTTCCTTTCCTGGTTCTAAATTTTTTTTCTATCTATCTATGTTCCTACTTTCTTGACTTTTTTCTTGATCAATTTATTTAAGGGTATGTTTGAAATTAAAGATGATTGATTAGGTTTTTTGGATTTACCAAAATAATGTTGTTAGTCCTGAAAATTTAAACTTTATTTAGGAAGTATAAAATGTAATGTCATGTTTTGCCCACAGAGACCAACAGGAGAGAACAGAGACTGAGATTCTCAGTGGTCAATCTGTCCAGAGTCATCAAACAGACCTGTCCTACATATTCAGTGTATGTGGTCTTGTTATGTGAATTTATTTATGTTTACCTCAAGTAAAGTTAATCTGTCAATCATTCATGCATTTCTTAATATTGTTCTGGTAATTAACTTTAACTCAGTCTCATGTGAACTTTTTCACTTTGGCTCTTTCAGTTACTTGAACAGAATATCATGATATTTGTGAAGAAAGAGTTAGAGAGGTTCAAGAAAATGGTGAGTTCAGATCTCCCAGAAGGCTTTGAGAGTCAGAGGGAGGATGAGGAAGGTGTGGACCCTGAAGATGTGAAGCAGGAGAGCAGTGCCAAAGAGGGGGCTCTGAAGATCACACTGCATGTCCTGAGGAACATGAACCAGAAGGAGCTTGCTGACACACTGGAGAAAAGTAAGAGTTGTTTGACTTTACTGTTGAATGTTTCATTATGAGGAACATTTAAAAGCTTTATGTAGCTGTTTAACTCAATAATAATGTCGCACCTTTAAGACAAACCTTGTGACCTCTTCTAGTAGTAATGTGTTGAATTAATTAACATAGAAGATTAGAATATACCGGATACTACAAATTATTATAACTCAATCCTACAATATTGTTTTAAAAGACATAATATTCTGTTTTCATTTCATTCAGGTCAGCTTCCTATGATTTGTCAACGTGAACACAAGTCTTACCTGAAAAATAAGTGTCAGTCTGTATTTGAGGGTATTGCTAGAGAAGGGAACCCAACACTTCTGAATAAGATCTACACAGAACTCTACATCACAGATGGTGGAAGTGGAGAAGTCAATAATGAACATGAGGTGAGACAGATTGAGACAACAACCAGGAAACAAGCAAGACCAGAGACAGCAATCAAATGTAATGACATCTTCAAACCCATACCTGGACAAGACAAACCTATCAGAACTGTGCTGACAAAAGGAGTTGCTGGAATTGGAAAAACAGTCTCTGTGCAGAAATTCATTCTAGACTGGGCTGAAGGAAAAGCCAATCAGGATCTCCAACTTGTTTTTCACTCCCTTTAGGGAGCTGAATTTGATGAAAGTGGAAAAACTCAGTTTGATTCAACTCATCAATCATTTCTCAATTGAAACCAAAACAGCAAGAATCTCTAACTACACCAACTATAAAGTTCTGTTCATCTTTGATGGTCTGGATGAGTGCCGACTGCCCCTTGACTTCAAGAACAACAAGACATGTTCTGACGTCACAGAGTCAACCACAGTGGATATGCTGCTGACAAACCTCATCAGGGGAAATCTGCTTCCCTCTGCTCTCCTCTGGATAACTACCAGACCTGCAGCAGCCAATCAGATCCCTTCACTGTGTGTTGACCAGGTGACAGAGGTGAGAGGGTTCAATGACCGCCAGAAAGAGGAGTACTTCAGGAAGAGATTCAGTGATGAGGACCTGGCCAGCAGAATCATCTCACACATAAAGACATCAAGGAGCCTCCACATCATGTGTCACATACCAGTCTTCTGTTGGATCTCTGCTAGAGTCCTTGAGGACAAGTTGACTACAGATGATAAAGTAGAGCTGCCCAAGACCCTAACAGACATGTACTCACACTTCATTGTGTTTCAGTCAACAAACAGGAATGTAAAGTATGATGGGGAAAAAGAGACAGATCCACACTGGAATACAAAGAGCATTAAGACACTGGGAAAACTGGCTTTTCAACAGCTACAGAAAGGCAATCTGATTTTCTATGAAACAGACCTGAAAGAGTGTGGTATTGATATCAATGAAGCATCAGTGTACTCAGGAGTCTGTACACAGATGTTTAGAACAGAGGCTGTGCGCCAGGAGAAGGTGTTCTGCTTTGTCCATCTGAGCATTCAGGAGTTTCTAGCTGCTCTATATGTGTTTCTCTCATTCAAAAACAATAATACAAATCTACTGGATGAACAACAATCAACCATATGGAACACATCAATGCAGTTCATAACACTTCTGAAAGGGAAAATACCTGAAATATATTTCCACATTACTGCAGTGGATAAAGCCTTCCAGAGTGAGACTGGACACCTGGATCTTTTTCTTCGCTTCCTTCTGGGCCTCTCACTGGAGTCAAATCAGAAGCATTTACAAGGTTTACTGACAAAGACCAGAAGCAGCTCACAGAGCCATGAAAAACAGTCAATTACATCAAGGAGAAGATCAGGGAGAATCCCTCTTCAGAGAGATGCATCAATCTGTTCCACTGTCTGAATGAACTGAATGACCGTTCTCTAGTGGAGGAGATCCAAAGGTACCTGAGTTCAGGACGTCTCTCCAGTGAAGAACTGTCTCCTGCACAGTGGTCAGCTCTGGTCTATGTGTTACTGACTTCAGAAGAGGAGATTGATGTGTTTGACCTGAAGAAATACTCCACATCAGAGAAAGGTCTTCTGGGGTTGCTGCCAGTAATTAAGACCTGCAGAACTGCTCTGTAAGTACAGTCATGCATTACCCCCCCACACACACACACGCAGAAACATCCTACATCAACCTACATCTACAGTATGTTCTCAGAAAGGAAATTTCTTTTTTAAAAGTATTAACTAATGTAGAATTTACTTTATTTACTCATTTTTTAAAACTGTTCTGTTTGTGATCAATTGTAATCTAGTCCGTTTGCGCCTGTTTTAAGGCGGTAATTGGTCGCAAAGACGGACGTAACCGATGCGGGCTATTTACCAACAGGGCGCAATTGGCTAAAACCGCAGATTGTGCCACATTATCGTGAAGAGACAAGTTGCTTTCAATATGCGTTCGTGGGAGGGTCATGGGGAAAGTGGGAGGAGGTGGGAGCAAACGCGCCCCAAGGAGGCGGGTCTATGTAGCAGTTAAGCCAATTGCTAATTTAAGATATGAATGATTGACATAAAATTTAGCCAATCAGCGTTCCTAAATCGAATCCTAAAGCGCATTTTTCAGCGCCCCAAGCTCGTCCCTGATAAAAGAAGGACCGGGCTCTCGGGCGCTATTTATACTAGACAACAAGACCCAACCCTAACTCGGTGGAATCTCTCCTCCACCGAAATCAAATCCTGACAAGTGTCGTTTTGGATTACAGATAACATGCATAACAGAAAACATGCCTGACAACTACAGAGCAGAGTTGCCAACAA
>CM055745.1:8448420-8474088 GCA_029465975.1 Dallia pectoralis | reverse complement strand
TTTGTGTTAGTTGGAGTTAGACATGGAAAATAATGGAGCCATACAATTTATAGACATCTAACTATCTCTTTTTTGTTTACTATTAAGTCGTATTTTCACTTCAATGTTGTTCAGTATTTTGATACATTGATACTTTGTGCCAATTATTATTTTTTACGAAGTAAACACAAAAAAAGTTGATCGAATTGGTCTGTGGATTTATTAAGGGAATAGTTGAGCGTCAAACTAAGGCTAAACTAAACTCTACATAGTGATTACTTTCATTTCTGGCGCTATGGCATTTCTGCGCTGAGTCTGAGATGTTAGCGCTCTAATAAGATCAGTCACAAACATGATCCCTGCACAATCTAATATATAGCGTCTTATTTACTCAATGTCATCCATTGTCTGCAACACATTTCTTCTCCCTCTTCGTCTTTCGGCCATTTTCTCCTCTGCAAAAGAAACTCTTAAGCCTCTTAAAAGTCCTTGTCCGTGCTCTTAACAATTTTGAACTTAAGACCTCTTTTAAGGGTTAAGATGCTTTATGAATTACTTTTATCTTTACTAGGATTTTTCTTAAATTTTAAGAGTAAACGCCCACAATTCTAAGATTTTTCTTAGAATTTGGCCACTAGGAGCTACTTTTACCATTAAGATTCTTTATGAATACGGGCCCAGGAGGTTAGACAATCGTTTCATTCAGGTTACACATTTAAGAAATTTAAGCAATAAAAGTGATTATACAGCTGTATTACAGTATATTTTTCAACTATAAGATGTGATTAAGATAAGATGTGATTAAGGTTGTAGCTGTCTTCTATGTCAGTATGAGTGAGGTGATTTCAGGGAAACAAATGTGAACATTTGACATTAATTTAGTCAGTTCGATTTTCAGGGTCTGATTAGCCCGTTCAACCAAACCACAACTGGCTGGATGATAGCTACAATGTGTGCGCAGATCTATCTTCAGACTAGTGGAGATGCATTCCACAACACTATTTACAAACTGGGAGCCATTGTCTGATGTCAGTTTTGAGGGAAGGCCCCATCTGGGAATCATTTCCCGCATCAGATTTTTTGCGACAGCGATAGCTGAGGCGTGTTTACATGGAAATGCTTCTATCCATTGTTGTGGATTATTCCACATGTCAGCTGTAAAGTTCAGAAAATAGTGTAGATAAACATGTGATAGGAGATGTGTATATTAGTGAGGCCTGGGAGGCCAGAACCGGATGCCCAAAAACCTTTTAGCTATACTGGGGAGGAAATAGGGATGACATCTGTATGTCTTAAGAGGGGCCCAATGCTAGAAATGGATGTCCTGATTACCTTATCTGTGATGGACTGTCAAAGCAACTGTATGGGTTTCATCATAAATGGATATGTACCAGGCCTTCCCTTTACTTGACTGGGGAGTGAACCTCGGGTTTTATGACAGCTCCATACATCACCCATATTATACTGTATAGTTTGTTGAGATTATCTGACGGCCCCATCTGTTCTCCTTCAAGTATTGTTTAAGTTTGCATGGAAGTGTGTACGTTATCAAGCATATATAAACTGCACTGGTCTTCATATTAGTTAGGAAATAACCTGCCACCGCATTGTTACCGTGAGCGCGTGTGTTAAGGTTTTCCTCATCTATCAATTAAACTGTTAGAGTTAACTTGAGAGATACTCTTGTCTGTTCTTATTTCGAGTCTGAGTTCAGTGTGTATTTGCTTAATGTTATTCTAGAGACATAGGTATAGTAACATTAATTACGTGGTATTAGAAATAATTCCATAACACTTGGGGGCTCGTCCGTCGTTCTTAAGTAATCCATATTTTCTCCAGAGAAGGCTACTTCCAGGACCATCTTTTAAAGAGGATAAGTGATTCAGGACAGAATTTGAACCTAGAGGACCAAATACATACTGAATTTCAGACGGTAAGAACGTGAACAGTTTGTATACAATTTTGATAGATTAAAAGGGCCAGGCCCATAATCTGATCTGTTCTATAGATCAAAAATAAAAAATCCACTAGGTGGGTGTAATTGGCATAATATAAACTTGTTAATTACAGATCTGCTAGGCAGGTCATTACTAATTTTTGATCTGTTCTACAGATCACAAAAATCCACTAGGTGGTTGTAATTGGCATAATATAAACTTGTTAATTACAGATCTGCTAGGCAGGTCATTACTAATTTTTGGTCTGTTCTACAGATCACAAAAATCCACTAGGTGGTTGTAATTGGCATAATATAAACTTGTTAATTACAGATCTGCTAGGCAGGTCATTACTAATTTTTGGTCTGTTCTACAGATCACAAAAATCCACTAGGTGGTTGTAATTGGCATAATATAAACTTGTTAATTACAGATCTGCTAGGCAGGTCGTTACTAATTTTTGATCTGTTCTACAGGTCACCAAATCTACTAGGTGGATTTTTCAAAGGTCTCAGAGACCGGTCTCACTAAGAAACTGACGAGTTTGTCAAACAGCGCTGGGCTGATTTGATTGAGACTAAAAAACCTATTTGATAGGTACCACTAGGTGGTTGCGTTCATTAATTACAGATTCTGTTGGACAGATCATTCTCTTTCTTCATTTGATTGAGACTTAAATCCTATTTGATAGGTACCACCAGGTGGTAGTAATTAATTTACGCTTTTAATTACAGATCTTGTTGGACAGATCATTGCTTTTTACCAAAATTTATTTTTAAGGTTTTAATTTTCCTTAACCATGGGAAAGTCTTATAGTAAATCCAATGCGGTTCCTCGCCCGAGGGAGGGTCCCGCAAAAATAATGTTCGAGAAATATGACTTATATGACTTAAATATATGACCTAAATATGGACTTGTAATCAATTAAACGTATTAGGTTTCCCAGATGATGGGAGTTTCAGTCCTTGACAAATACGCGTGTTAGAAAGCAAACTACTAAAAACTAGTAACGAATTTAATTTGTAGAAAGGGAAATGTCGCTTAGAGAGAGACAGAATGGAGAAAAGTCTGCTAATCAGTGTGTTTTAGCATGTGTTAACAGGCATAATGAGGATTTGGGAGTTCCATCCGGCCGTCCAACAACCTATCGCCCCGCATCATCAGCTGACACCGTGGGTCCGGCCCGAGAGGAACGCGCGACACAACCATCTGTCCCAAATGCAAACGGAAAAGAAAGATCGGAATGTGAACAGGGAAAAGGTGGACGTGTTGCAGACTTCAGAAAGACTTCAGAGTCTGAGCTACATGGTGAAATGAGAAAGAAAGACTGTGATTCAGCCTGGGGACACCAGGACAATATGAGAGTCGTCACAGGACTTCTACTGGACATTGAACGTCATTTCCGCACACTTTGTGTGTCTCTAGACGATGGAAGAATGACCACTGTTTGGCCACACATTCAACACGCTGAAAGAGTCTACGACGACCAGCTGTACAAACAGACCGAAGAAAGACAGGAGCGTGAAACGCAAATTCAGATGGCCCAACTGGAGTTCTACAGCAGAGGCTACTCAGGAGGGAGACGGAGAGCAAGCAGAAGAGGACAATACAGACACCAGGGTGATGTTAACTACAGACACCAGGGTGATACCTACAGACACCAGGGTGATACCTACAGACACCAGGGTGATAATAACTCCAGCCAAAGTCCCAACTCTGATAGCTGTTTCAACTGTGGTGCTTTTGGACACTGGGCTCGTCACTGCACTGTGCTGGACACTAGAGACTATTACCATGGGAACAGAAAAGATGGAAACGGTGAAAGAAGGGGATGTGGAGTGAGACGAGGCATCGACCAGAATCAATCTCGGGGACAGCATAACTCCACCCGGCCCCCTAAAAGCAATGCGTGTTTACGTTGTGCTTCAGTTGACCACTGGGTACGGGCTTGCCACGAACCGGACTTGAGACATTATTTCAATGGACAAATGGAAAATTCACGTTGTGATGACTGACAACCGTGGTGGACCTACGTGAACCATCCCAGAGGCGTTCGTGGTGATGCGGATGCGTGGGGTGGAGTTGTACGGAAGGAGGGAACGACCAATCCGGAGTCGTCATCATTACTGGGTGAGAGAATTCCATCACATACCTCGTCGCACACGATATTGTTACAAACATTTAGAGGAGATTATGATAATGTTTTGTTTATCAAAAGGTTTATTTTAGTTTTTGTCACATGGAGATGTTCATGTGTCAAAAAGGGGGGATTGTAGATATAATACATTAATTTGTGAGATCAATCCATTATGTAATTAGTTGATTATGCTGGTATTTGGAGTTGAATTATGTTGGTGTGCTTGTCTGTTCCCTGTGTCGACCAGGGGACTGCATAGCTGCTAACAGGTTTAAGTCTTGCTAGACATCAACTCATTGTTAATGAAAGATCTTATTTTTTGCTGTCCAGGGTCGTTCGTACGCGTACGCAAATATCATATTAAAATGACCTATAGGTGTGATTCATGCATGATCTTGGGTAAAGCTTCATGAAGTTGGGACAGGGGTCCCAGGCCAAAGTTTTGTCGACAAATTTATTTTCAGGTTTTCCTGTGCACGAGGAATTCCTATTTTATATTATTGTTTGTTTTTAGGCCTTATGTAAAATTTGCGCTAATGGCATAATTAAGAGTATTTCCGTTTATAACTCGGCATGTTTTTACTTGAAATACTATGTTATGTAGGAAGACTAAATTTTAGTTTTTGTTGTGATTTTGTTTTTCTTAATAATTGATTAAGGACATTTTGGATTTGTTCCTATGAATATTGGCGTGATAAAATAATCACCATATGGGTTAAGTGTATTTCTGATACACTATTTTATCTTTATTATTGGCTTTTGACTATATTTGAGTAACATGTTTAGGACATTCTGAGTTCTTCACTGTTAAAAGGGCAGAAAGTTAATTGTAACTCTTTATCTGCCTGTCTAGAGATGGTTTCTGTTAATTTAGGGGTGTTTATGAACTTTTCTCTGACCCTCCCTGGGGTGCTTCTCTGGCTCAAAAAGAGGGGGCACACCCAACTTGTTTATTTAGAGGGGGGCTGGTTTACTGTGTGATTGTGAGGTGGCTCAGCCCAGAGCTAACAGATGGCTGGTCATAAACCATATTTTAGTTATGTGTTTTATCTTAGATAAATTTAACAAGTTTGTCTATGACAGTTTGTTTTCTCCATTGTTGATGAACTTAAGGAGAAACCAAGAGGGGATGTGACGTAATAAATATATTCAGGAATATAGCATTTGTTAAATTTGGATTTCAGGCAATTGAAGTGTCTAATTTGATAGAATGTATAAACATTTGAATGATTGAGGGGAATAGCTATTACAAATGTATTTGGCTTAGCAAAATTAAAGCTGAACAGTAAACACAATGAAATTCTATTGTAAGAAATGTTAACTGACACATGTAATGCAATAACTGTTTTGCAAAGTTTGTGTTGCATTAAAAATCAACAGGTTGGACCATGAACAACTGGAGCAGAGCATCTGAGCCCTACCACACACACACACATATATCAGAAGCTAACTAAATCATTTTAGGTACAGACCACAGAGGAGGTCAAACCAGAAACAAGGACATGAAAAACTTGTCAATAAAGGAGGCAATTACAAAATTGCGTGAATGTTATTGTACACTTTTCAAGGAAGTTATGGACTGATGTTTCTTCACTTATAAACGGTACTAAATGTGTTTGCAATAATGACTCAATGATCTGTCATGTGAATGTTTCTGATGATCTTGATTTAAACAAAGATTATTGGTGTTTCAACAGTAACAACAGTGAATTCCACACTCCTTGTAGATCGCCAGATCATCCAAAAGATAGACCTGCTAGGGAATGCCCACCGACTGAGAAACGGAGGAGGAGAGGGCTGATAGAACCTGAGAACATCGCCCTTAGGATGATGGTTGACTATGCATCACATGTTAACATGAGTAACTGTTGGATCTGCCAACATATACCAACCTCATCACGCTCTCCTATGTTAACTTCAGTTCCCTTCTCTAAAGCAGATTGGGAAGAATATGGCTGGTCGCCAACACCCACTGAAAAAGATGAGGACTGTTTTACCAACCCCACGACTGTTTTCACAGATGAGGGGCAGGAGAAGACAGGCAGGAAGTATTATGGCACATAATAAAGACATTTGATCAGAGCTTTAGGGACCCTAGTATCAGTAGCACTGTTCTGTTTAGATTGAGATATGACCGGAAGGTCCATCGTTTTTGGGAAGAGCTGGACATACAGATGACTCTGGTTCAAACGAATTGTTCGTATGAAACGGCAGGTAGAGTAGTGCCCCTATCACCACTTTGTAAACCTATACCGTTTACACCCACTGTTATGTGTATGCACGAGCTGAATGGCGACCGCAATTCCGTATGATACATATTCTCTCTCTAAGTCATGAAACGATCGATTGCCCAGCATCAAAAAGTCACCGTTTGCGTAACTGTACTCAATATTGGCCAACAATTCCAACCTATGGGCTAAGGAATGTGTCCCTGTGTATTTCCAATAGGGTGGAAAAGGCCAAGTTACAGTTGGGGACAAGTGATTGTTCTGAAGTAAGTTTAAAAAACTTCACGGCCTTTGGCGACCTTCCCGAGCATGTGTATCTTGTCTGCGGGGATAATGCATATAGTTGCATTCCACCTAATGCGGAAGGAACATGCTATATGGCATACCTGGTACCATTAATACGAAGGGTCAACCAGACTGAAATGGGGAGACTGTATCAGATCCCACATCGCGCTAGGCGAACTCTGACTCTATCACAGCGTATATTCAGTGTGCTATTCCCAGGCTATGGAGTGTATTCTTTACAGCAGGAAATAACAGCTCTGTCCTCAGTACTAGAGAAACACATGAACACTACAGCTAAAGCCATTGTGGCATTAGGTAAAGAGTTAGATGAGACCCGTGCAGTCGCCTTACAGAACCGATTGGCCCTAGATATGATCTTGGCATCTCAAGGAGGAGTGTGTAAAATTGTAAAGTCGGAATGTTGTACCTTCATTTCTGATGCATCGCAAGAGGTCGTTGACTTGGTGAAAGAAACTAAAATTGAGTGAAGGAGCTCCATGAGGTTCATGGATGGGACCCAGTTGATGGATTGAGTTCTGCATTAGGACCATATGGATGGTCAATTTTTAGAATATTAGCATATGTATTAGCCTTTGTTACATTTCTGATTGTTGGTTTTATGTTAATCTCATGTTTGATAAAGATGTGTGCCTCCAGGGTGGCGGCTCAGGTCCTTGTTCAAGTGCCTGATGCCAAGGTGTCAAACTGGATGAATGAGCTTCCGGGAAATCCATTCTATTGAGTGTTATTAAAAGTCATAGCATGCTTATTTTGATAATAAAGAACTGTACTTTTTCTTATCCCACTTTTTCTGAAATTAGGGTGGATTGTTGTGGATTATTCTACATGTCAGCTGTGAAGTTCAGAAAATAGTGTAGATAAACATGTGATAGGAGATGTGTATATTAGTGAGGCCTGGGGAGGCCAGAACCGGATGCCCAAAAACCTTTTAGCTATACTGGGGAGGAAATAGGGATGACATCTGTATGTCTTAAGAGGGGCCCAATGCTAGAAATGGATGTCCTGATTACCTTATCTGTGATGGACTGTCAAAGCAACTGTATGGGTTTCATCATAAATGGATATGTACCAGGCCTTCCCTTTACTTGACTGGGGAGTGAACCTCGGGTTTTATGACAGCTCCATACATCACCCATATTATACTGTATAGTTTGTTGAGATTATCTGACGGCCCCATCTGTTCTCCTTCAAGTATTGTTTAAGTTTGCATGGAAGTGTGTACGTTATCAAGCATATATAAACTGCACTGGTCTTCATATTAGTTAGGAAATAACCTGCCACCGCATTGTTACCGTGAGCGCGTGTGTTAAGGTTTTCCTCATCTATCAATTAAACTGTTAGAGTTAACTTGAGAGATACTCTTGTCTGTTCTTATTTCGAGTCTGAGTTCAGTGTGTATTTGCTTAATGTTATTCCCATTTAGAAAATGCATCAACAATTACCAGGCAATACTTGTACCCCTGGCATGGAGTCAACTCAATGAAGTCCATCATTAAGTGCTCAAACGGCCCTTCAGGCTTTGGGTGGGCTGACATTGGCATCAGTGTGCCCCTCCCCCACATTGTTAGTCATACAAATCACACACTTTGCACAGAAGTCTCGAGCATATGAAGAGAAACCTGGAACAAACCAAAAATTATGAACAATATTCACAACCCCTCTTGGCCATGTGCCAACTTAGCAACATAGGGGTAGAACTAGAAGGTCATTTGGACCCATCCAGAGACCTCCTCCGTGTCAGCGCCTGATTGTAAGTCAGAAACATCATTAAGCGAGAACACATCAGTTGGAGACATAGAAACCATTTGCAGAATGGGGAAGACAGAAGACGTGGCAGCAGCTTTAGCAGCCAAGTACGCTACAGCGTTACCTTTAGAGATAGGATCAGAGGCGTTAGTGTGATTTGCAACTAAACTTCGAGTGACAGATTGTCTTACCAGATGCAGTCAGGAAACCTCGCTGGCGCCACAGAGTACCAAAGTCATGCACTACCCCAAAAGTGTACCTGCTGTCAGTGTAGATGTTTACAGACTGATTTTCAGCTAGTATACAAACTCTAGTGAGTGCAAAAAATTCTGCTGCTTGCGCAGACAGGTGTAGTGGTAATTTAGCACTTTCAATAACCTCTAATGCTGAAGTGACGGCATATGCTACCAAGGGCTCCCCTGTTGGAAAACGCTGGGCAGAGCCATCTATGAAAAACTCCAGGTCAACATTATCAATAGGTGTCTGAGAGGTCAGGTCGTGGCTTGTTGACTTCTTCCACCATGGCTGCACAGTTGTGAGGGTCACCATCCTCATCTGTCGGCAAAAGAGTAGCAGGGTTCAGAACAGTGCATCTCTTCAGTGTAACATGAGACATTGTCAGAAGAATGTTTTGATAGTGCAGTAACCTAGCGGGGTGCAAATGTGCTGTCTTAGCCTGTGATATGAGAGAGTGAACAGCATGTGGAACATGAACAGTGAGAGGGCACATGGCAACAATGTCTGCACAAGCTAGCACTGCCTCAGTAGCTGCGGCTACAGCTGTTAGGCAGCAGACTAGAGCCCGAGAGACCACATCCAACCGCTTGGAATAGTATGCCACTGGCCGCTGCTTCCCACCGTGGTCCTGTGTTAAAACAGAAGACATGAACCCATTTTTTTCACAGACAAAAAGATTAAACTGTTTTGCATGATCCGGTAAACCTAAACAGGGAGAGGTAGACAAAGAATGTTTTAGACGTTCAAGAGAAGACAGGCCATCAATGGTCCAAACAATTTTGTCCTTCATGGCCATCTTGTGGCCATAAATGAGATCAGAAAGAGGCTGTATAATTTCAGCAAAATCTGGAAGCCAGGCTCTACAGTAGCCGGCCATACCCAAAAAGCTCATCATTTGGGTTTTTGTGATTGTTTTAGAAACTTCTAATACCGCCTTAATGCGATCTTGCCCCAGAGTTCTACCATTAGGTGTGATGTCATGACTCAGATACCTAACGGATTCGCTCACAAGCTGCAACTTCGTTTTTGAAACTTTGTGACCATTCTCGGCTAGAAAAATCAACAACGCCCTGGTATCAGTCTCACAGCCTTGTTTAGTTTCTGAGCACAGGAGCAAGTCATCAACATACTGTATCAGCTTACTCCCAGCCAGGGGCACAAATCCCTCCAAATTTTGAGCAAGTGCTTCTGAGAAAAAAGACAGAGACTCTGTGTACCCCTGAGGAAGGACCGTCCAGGTCCATTGCTTCCCCCCGGAAAGTGAACCCAAAACAAAATTGTGATTCCTTTGCAACAGGAATACTGAAAAACACATTTGCCAAAGCAATCACAGAAAACCAATTTGCTGTTGATGGCACATCAGATAAAACAGTAACAGGATTGGGGACGAGAGGGAAACGAGCATGTATTGCATGTATCGCACCATTAACAGGTCTAAAATCCTGCACAAATCGCCAATCACCATTTGCTTTACGGACAGAAAGAATTGCAGTGTTACACAGAGAACCAGGAAATGGTATTATGGCAGCCCTCCCTGCTAAGGAATCATGAAACATAGAAATCCCTTCTATAGCTTCCTTACTAAGAGGGTACTGAGCTCTACTAGGCCTGAATGTGGATTTAGGAGTAACTACGAGAGGGTGAACACCCTTCATCTGCCCAATGTCAAACTTATCTCTAGCCCACAATGACACCATTTGAAACTGAGACACAGCTCTGTCAACACCCTGTACTCCTCTCTGCACCTGCACAGACCAATAGAATGGAACACACACCCTGTGTCTACAACTGATTTTACTCTGTTGTTATTCTTTTCCTATTCTCCTATCCCACATTGAAAAGTCTATTTGATGTTTTTATTCTCTCTAAGACATGCATATATGACTCTATTTGGGCAGTAAAATCTTTCATGGCAATCCAATCATTAATGTCCAACACAGTTTTTAACCAGGGCCCTGCATCCCCCCAGCAAACCTTGTCTGTCTTTGCAACTGAAATGTGGGTTATGCTATTAGAGAAGTCAAATAGTTTCTGCTGTTTGCCAGTCAGTTGAACTGCTAACTCACAATGTTCTAATCCTATATACACATTTCTGCATATTATAAATATATAAATGGGGAACATTTTATCATACAATGTAACCCCGTTGCAGAAATGAACGTACCCTTGTTTTCCAGTGAGAACGTACAATAGAAAATATTTCATCAAGGCGTTTAGAATCTACATCTGGTTTTAAATTCCATGCATAATGCCAATCTGGACCTGTCTGAATGTCAGACAGCATCATTATTTGATAGCTTTCTTGTGGTTGTGTAATTTTAATACCATCTAATCCACAAGTAACTGTCATGCCCAATTTGCACATGAGGTCCCTGCCAGCCAAATTACAAGGACAACATGAGGATAAATGAATTGGTGCTGACATCTTGTACCTTCTACAGATAACGGCATTGTTAATGCCTCTGTCATTTCCACACCAGAAGCACCTACAATGCGTACAGTTTCATTTGACATGGGACATTTTAACAGGGGGTCACGTATGATAACAGATAATGCAGCACCTGTGTCTACTAGGAAACTTAAAGGCTTACCGTCAATCAGAAGAGTTACAAAAGGACTACCTTTGGTCTTGGTAATCTTCTTGAGAAATAAATCGTGTGCGACCTTGTCAACTGTCTCCGCTGTACTTCATTCTTCCTTTGGTTTGGTGAGTGTGACTCTGTGTGACGGTCCCGTCTGCCATCCACCACCCTGCGGCTCAGTGCACTCTCTAAAAAGTGACCATTTTTACCACACCTATAACATGACCAGCCTGTTGTCCGGTCCTCGCCACGCTCCCGCCCGCCTCCCCCTCTGCCGGGTCCTCCGTTTCGAAATTGGTCTCTTCTCCCAAACCCATCCACTCCTCCTCTTGCACCCATCCGACCTTGTCCTTCGTAATACATGAGCTGGGCAGCCTGTAGTCTTGAGTTTACCTTTTTTATATAGAGTCTCTGTATAGAGTCTCTTTTCCTTGTCTTTCGGTATCAACCTTCTCCTGCTGCCTTTCCACATGGTTGCAATGGTCCATTACAGTCTGTAGGGATGCCGACATTGAATCCCTCTCGGACGTCTGCCCTGCGCAGTCTCATCTTGGCGCGTGTTATGTATGCAATTTCCACCCCCTACGACTGGTAGAGACGCACCATCTTTTCCATGTGGTCCCTGAACTCAACCGAGTCCTTGATTGGATCTGGCAGCTCTTTAGAAATGTCTTTCAGCTCATCCTGTCTCCAGGTCTTTTGGACAGTGACCTCCAGCCTCCATTCGTAGTGGCCGTTCTCCCCCTCTCCCGGTTGTGCATGTGGGTTAGGATAGGCCACCAGAGGAGCCATAAGGAAAGCCCTGTCTGGATCACCTGAGCGTCTGGATCTGGTAGTCATGGAAGCTGGTTGGGGGGCTTGTTCAGGAGAAACAATGCTGGTGGGGTGAAAAGGAGTGGAGGTCGATGGGGGGTCGAATCCTGAAGGCGAATTTTCGAGGTCCTCCAGCTTTGGGTAGAGAGTCGGCTGGGTTGGTGCCGCGGACACAGACAAAGGCTGCGGGGTCAGCGCTGGTACTGAAGCTGCGGGGATAGGAGTACAGTAAGGAGGTGGGGTCAGTGCTGGTACTGAAGCTGCGGGGATAGGAGTACAGTAAGGAGGTGGGGTCAGCTCTGGTACTGAAGCTGCGGGGATAGGAGTACAGTAAGGGGGTGGGGTCAGTGCTGGTACTGAAGCTGCGGGGATAGGAGTACAGTAAGGGGGTGGGGTCAGCGCTGGTACTGAAGCTGCGGGGATAGGAGTACAGTAAGGAGGTGGGGTCAGCACTGGTACTGAAGCTGCGGGGATAGGAGTACAGTAAGGGGGTGGGGTCAGTGCTGGTACTGAAGCTGCAGGGATAGGAGTACAGTAAGGAGGTGGGGTCAGCGCTGGTACTGAAGCTGCGGGGATAGGAGTACAGTAAGGGGGTGGGTCAGTGCTGGTACTGAAGCTGCAGGGATAGGAGTACAGTAAGGAGGTGGGGTCAGTGCTGGTACTGAAGCTGCAGGGATAGGAGTACAGTAAGGAGGTGGGGTCAGCGCTGGTACTGAAGCTGCGGGGATAGGAGTACAGTAAGGGGGTGGGTCAGTGCTGGTACTGAAGCTGCAGGGATAGGAGTACAGTAAGGAGATGGGGTCAGTGCTGGTACTGAAGCTGCAGGGATAGGAGTACAGTAAGGAGATGGGGTCAGTGCTGGTACTGAAGCTGCAGGGATAGGAGTACAGTAAGGAGGTGGGGTCAGCGCTGGTACTGAAGCTGCGGGGATAGGAGTACAGTAAGGAGGTGGAATGTCACTTTCATCATCTCTATTTAGTTTCTCCTCCCTTTCTGTCACACTCCCCTTTACCATTATCTTTCTACCTCCTGTCTGCCTCTCTTTCCCATTTCTATAGTCATCCCACTTTACTTTTTCTCTGTTTTTACCCTTATCATACTCCTCCAACTTCCTCCTACATTCAGTTAGCCTAGCTTCGCTAAATGTTCCTTTTAATGGGAAATCAGATACTTTGTGCCACAATACCACCTGTTCTGAAACTCCCGTGCCCCACGCATCCACCATATCCTTCACCGGTCCAATCAGTAGATCCGGCAAACAGGAGCCTGCAGGCGGCTCAGCCTTACTGTTGATCGTCCCCATGTCCTTCGTCACTTGTACTCAAAAACAGAAGACAAAACACACACAAAAAGGAATTAGTTCACAAAGAGATCTCATATATATTTCTCATATTTATCTATAGGCCTATATCCAATTATTTCTTCCCACACAGGATAATCTTAGCTAATTTCCCAGTATACTTATTTATTCGAAAGGTTTTTAGAACCTTTCCAGGTCTTTAGAACCTGGCCAAGAAGTCCCGTACCGGTTGTGATGCATTTAAAGCCCATGTTATTCTATCCTCCCCGTACATGTTATTAACTCTGGAGTCCCTCTATATATATGTCCAGTATAAACCCTCCCTCTATATATACGTCCAGTATAAACCCTCCCTCTATATATACGTCCAGTATAAACCCTCCCTCTATATATACGTCCAGTATAAACCCTCCCTCTATATATACGTCCAGTATAAACCCTCCCTCTATATATACGTGTCCAGTATAAACCCTCCCTCTATATATACGTCCAGTATAAACCCTCCCTCTATATATACGTCCAGTATAAACCCTCCCTCTATATATACGTCCAGTATAAACCCTCCCTCTATATATACGTCCAGTATAAACCCTCCCTCTATATATACGTCCAGTATAAACCCTCCCTCTATATATACGTCCAGTATAAACCCTCCCTCTATATATATGTCCAGTATAAACCCTCCCTCTATATATACGTGTCCAGTATAAACCCTCCCTCTATATATACGTCCAGTATAAACCCTCCCTCTATATATACGTCCAGTATAAACCCTCCCTCTATATATACGTCCAGTATAAACCCTCCCTCTATATATACGTCCAGTATAAACCCTCCCTCTATATATACGTCCAGTATAAACCCTCCCTCTATATATACGTCCAGTATAAACCCTCCCTCTATATATACGTCCAGTATAAACCCTCCCTCTATATATACGTCCAGTATAAACCCTCCCTCTATATATACGTCCAGTATAAACCCTCTCTCTATATATACGTTCAGTATAAACCCTCCCTCTATACATACGTGTCCAGTATAAACCCTCCCTCTATATATACGTGTCCAGTATAAACCCTCCCTCTATATATACGTCCAGTATAAACCCTCCCTCTATATATACGTCCAGTATAAACCCTCCCTCTATATATACGTCCAGTATAAACCCTCCCTCTATATATACGTCCAGTATAAACCCTCCCTCTATATATACGTCCAGTCCCTCAGTATAAACCCTCCCTCTATATATACGTCCAGTATAAACCCTCCCTCTATATATACGTCCAGTATAAACCCTCCCTCTATATATACTTCCAGTATAAACCCTCCCTCTATATATACGTCAGTATAAACCCTCCCTCTATATACGTCCAGTATAAACCCTCCCTCTATATATACGTCCAGTATAAACCCTCCCTCTATATATACGTCCAGTATAAACCCTCCCTCTATATATACGTGTCCAGTATAAACCCTCCCTCTATATATACGTCCAGTATAAACCCTCCCTCTATATATACGTCCAGTATAAACCCTCCCTCTATATATACGTCTAGTATAAACCCTCCCTCTATATATATGTCCAGTATAAACCCTCCCTCTATATATACGTCCAGTATAAACCCTCCCTCTATATAAACGTCCAGTATAAACCCTCCCTCTATATATACGCCCAGTATAAACCCTCCCTCTATATATACGCCCAGTATAAACCCTCCCTCTATATATACGTCCAGTATAAACCCTCCCTCTATATATACGTCCAGTATAAACCCTCCCTCTATATATACTTCCAGTATAAACCCTCCCTCTATATATACTTCCAGTGTAAACCCTCCCTCTATATATACATCCAGTATAAACCCTCCCTCTATATATACGTCCAGTATAAACCCTCCCTCTATATATACGTCCAGTATAAACCCTCCCTCTATATATACGTCCAGTATAAACCCTCCCTCTATATATACGTGTCCAGTATAAACCCTCCCTCTATATATACGTCCAGTATAAACCCTCCCTCTATATACGTCCAGTATAAACCCTCCCTCTATATATACGTCCAGTATAAACCCTCCCTCTATATATACGTCCAGTATAAACCCTCCCTCTATATATACGTCCAGTATAAACCCTCCCTCTATATATATATAAACCTCCCCAGTAGTAAACCCTCCCTCCCAGTATAAACCCTCTATATATACGTCCAGTATAAACCCTCCCTCTATATATACGTCCAGTATAAACCCTCCCTCTATATATACGTGTCTAGTATAAACCCTCCCTCTATATATACGTCCAGTATAAACCCTCCCTCTATATATACGTCCAGTATAAACCCTCCCTCTATATATACGTCCAGTATAAACCCTCCCTCTATATATACGTCCAGTATAAACCCTCCCTCTATATATACGTGTCTAGTATAAACCCTCCCTCTATATATACGTCCCCAGTATAAACCCTCCCTCTATATATACGTCCAGTATAAACCCTCCCTCTATATATACGTGTCCAGTATAAACCCTCCCTCTATATATACGTCCAGTATAAACCCTCCCTCTATATATACGTCCAGTATAAACCCTCCCTCTATATATACGTGTCCAGTATAAACCCTCCCTCTATATATACGTCCAGTATAAACCCTCCCTCTATATATACGTCCAGTATAAACCCTCCCTCTATATATATGTCCAGTATAAACCCTCCCTCTATATATACGTCCAGTATAAACCCCCTCTATATATACGTGTCCAGTATAAACCCTCCCTCTATATATACGTGTCCAGTATAAACCCTCCCTCTATATATACGTCCAGTATAAACCCTCCCTCTATATATACGTCCAGTATAAACCCTCCCTCTATATATATGTCCAGTATAAACCCGCCCTCTATATATACGTCCAGTATAAACCCTCCCTCTCCCGTACAGGTTGTGATGAATTTAAAGCCCATGTTATTCTATCCTCCTCGTACATGTTATTAACTCTGGAGTCCCTCTTATCTGGAACCCATAAAGTCTACATGGCTCAATCAAAACACATCCTGCACCTGGGAGAGGACATGAGACTTCCCATGGGAACTGAACAGTTATTTACAGCAGAACCATTCAGATTAGACAATAATACATACTTATAAAGATTTGAATATAACATAATATTGAAAATTCCACCACAATAGCAATCTAGTTGTCTACTATTGTATACATATATGTGTACATATGTAGACAATTACAATGTATAGCTAGCTAGTTGTTTACTATTACATATGTGTACATATGTAGACAATTACATTGTATAACTAGCTACTTGTCTACTATTATATATGTGTACAGATGTTGACAATTACTGAATCGTTTACATCAATATTATGATTACCTTTATTATTGAAGAGAAAAATCGACGGGACTTACAACTCACTTCAATGCTGTGCATAGAACACACGTTTATCCACCACCTACGTCGTATGCTACGAACTGGAGCCATAATACCATCGACTCTTGCTGGGCTTTAAAACATTCCGTACTATATCGCCCCTATTCAAAGACAATCAAGGCTACTAACAACTTTCCTACGAGCACATTTTAGGCCATTCTTTAATTTGGCATTTTATATGTTGATATCAAACTATATAAAACTAAAATAACTAAAATAAAAAAGTTATTCTTTTTTTAATTAGAACTTCGGGTACCTCATATGAAGTTGCAGCTCTGCAAACATACACACATACATTTTTAATTTCACCGGTTCCAACATATTTAGCTCTATCAGAGTTTTAGCTAACGGTCAGTCAGGATCTGACCTTACCCACGGTCACAGGATGATACAAAAACGCATTATGTAATCACCAAACAAATGCAGATGATTTCTGCAATGTCAGGCATTGTATTGACGAAATAAATTAATTGGCTAATGTTTTTTTATTCTGTAGTTATATATTTTTTCATTTTTGAGACGGACCAAATTATAGACCCTCTGATTGGCTGCCCGAACTGCCGCTCATCCATAGCAACCGTATATAACTAGTGCCAAGCATAGTTCCAGCTTCCTCTGCTTCGCGTTGAAGGTGAACTCTCGTGTCTAGCTGTTTCTCAATGTCAAGGATGCTTCCTTGGTAGGACTGATCCTTCCAAGTCATTTCCTTCAGAGGCGAGACTCCTCTTTAGGATTCGAAGAACACGTAAATGGAACAGGCTAGCAAGTGCACGTCATTGCGTCATTACGTTAGTATGAAGGTCCGCGTTTTATTGTTTTTCGCGCCCTGCGGAGGTTGAAAATGGAGGTGCTAGTTGTTTGCCTGATTTACAATGTTTTTGTGGAGATGGAGATGGAGAGGAAGCATCGGCGTCAGGATCGCCGGAGGAGGAGGCTGTTAATGTGTCGCCACCTCTGTCAAAGACGTGGGATGGTAAGTTAAAAACGATTATATTGCCTGAGTGAACTGAACTGCGTCCATAGTTTTTCATGGCAACGCTGTGTTATAGGCTACTTAGCAACGGTCTGCTATCAAGAAATAACAGACCGGACCGGAATTCAACCAAGCCATGTAATAATATTTGATATTTAAACATATTTATAATTTAACAGCTATTTGTTAAAGACTTGTCCTCTCACAAGTTTTTTTATTTCCCTAACTAAGTTTTTTTACACTATTGAGCAAAATTATCCCTTCAGTCTTTCTCTCTAACTTACATTCTGAATGTGTGTGCTTTCTACATAAGTATTTATTACATTCAACACAAATGGTACAGAGCTGAGCAGAGCTGGCATATTTTCCAATTGACACTTTAAGTTTGAGAAGTTTAATAGCCGATAAGTTGAATAGTTTAACAAACATTAAATAAATGGCAAAATTGAAATTATACTTAAACCTTCCTCTCTTCTTTTTGTACAGGCTCGGCACTACTGTGTCATAAATGCCACAGTGCCAGTACTGCAGCGGTACTATGGAGGGGAGGACACTCGGCCAGACTTCAGGCTGGGCAGAGAGGCCATGCAGCAGCTGATGGTGGCCCTGAAGACTGACAGGCAGCATGGATGGGGCCCGACCCTGCAGACACTCGTGTTCCTGTTCTGGCTGGAAACCGGTTCAGCCTACAGAGTTGTCTCCAGGGTTTTTAGCATGCCTCTTCCGACAGTCTTCAGGGTGGTCCACAGAATGGTGGATGAGGTGGTGGCTGTGCTCCCCCATTTTGTGCACTTACCCCGCACACAGGAGGAGCTCCAAGTGGCTCGCCTGGCTCACCACCAAGCATTTGGCAAGGCAGCAGGGGCAGTAGATGGCTGCCATATTAGAATCAAATGTCCCGGTGGCCCTGATGGTCACGATTACAATAACAGAAAGCTATTTCCTTCAGTTGTGCTCCAGGCAGTCTGTGACCATCAGGGTCGCTTTATTGACATTTTTGTGGGTTACCCAGGAAGTGTGCATGATGCACGCATCCTTAAGAACAGCCCCATCTACACTAGGGGGAATTACCCCCCGCCTGGGTATTTTCTCCTAACTGATGGTGGCTACCCATGTCTACAGGAACCCCTGGCCCTTATCACACCATATAAGAGGCCAGTGAGAGGCATGGCAGGGCAAAGATTTAACTATGATCTTTCCAGAGGTCGCACAATCATTGAGCGTGCATTTGGAATGATGAAAACCCGCTTCAGGTGCATCTTTTTAGAAGCACTTGAAGTACAAACACTGTTTGTCCCTAAGGTAATAAATCATTGCAATACTTCTTCAGTGAATTTCTTAATCAAATCATCTACTCAAAATAACAGTTAATGGTTAACAACTGCTAAAGTCACTATGTTCTGTGTTCATGTTTTTTTTCCATATCTCAACAGTCTTGTATCCTTTTGCTCTGCCTTGTGGGCAGGTGGTGACGGCTTGTGTAATTTTACACAACATTTGTGTTGGTGTCGGGGATGTGCTGGAAGAGGTTGTGGAGGACAACAACCAGCCGCCTGTGGAGCTGTCTCTGTCCTCGGCTGTGTGCTGCTTTCTATCGCTCGGGTACCGAAGAATAACGGGATTCTCCACTTAATTGACTCCGTGTCGGGATAAAAATGTCCGTATTCGTAGAAGTACCTCAAGCTCCTCCGGTGGCCGTGTTTTAACTCACTGCCGACTTTAGAGAGGACGTCCACCCGCTGAAGGTGAATTTGGGAGTCGGAGGTAAGAGAAAGATCCCTTTCAGCCAGCTAGCTTGGTAGAGTAGTTATTTGTTTAAACAGCTTTAATATGTTGACAACGAGTGTAGCATGATATTAGCTTGGGAACTAAACATAGACATGACCTTCGTACTGGTTGTCATGGCTGCAGCGTAACGGTGTTTTGGTTAAAATGTAGAAATACTGCCCTGCCGTCAATGGCAGCAGACTGTCGTAAACAATGTTCTGCTATACAATATACCAGCACTTCTCAAAGTCCGGACTCCGATCCGGACCCGGAGGGAATTCAATCCGGACCCGCCTCCGTTTCGTATTTCAACAGCAGTAATTTTTTTGCAATTAAAAGTATGGAACTTTGATAAAATTCAAAAAGTTGTCTAGTGTTTATGTCTCTTTGGAGATTCCGAAATTAAAGCGAAGGCGATTTATTTAAAGTTTTCCTCCGTGATTCAGTTGCCATGACATCCAGTCAAAATCATTTGGTAAAAAAAATCCAGGAAAAGAAAAATGGAGAAAATGAGTTTTTAAAGATGATTGGACAGAGGTATGCGTTCATTTGCCCCAATCCAGCACGAAGCCATTCTGTTTGATTTCTAACGAGACACTTGGAGTTGTGAAGAGTGGAAATGTCAAACGGCATTATGAAACAAAACATGGTGTTTGTTGGTCCTGTGAGCATAACATGTTCAGATGATTTTACTTGAATCGTGCAGAAAACAGATTGAAGGGATGGAGATATATAAGAGAGAAAGAGCTGAGACAGGACAGAAAATAGGGAATATATTAGTTTGGGGGTAAAGAACCTCATTATCTTCACTCATGGGATGCAGACTATTTTAACACACACACACACATTTAAAGTACGATTTGTCAAATCGAACTAATTTTTGTGTTAATATGCCTGACTTGAGCCTTTAAATTTGTTCCTGCAGATTGATTTGTTCAATGAATGTGCAGGTTTACATGCATAAATAAACTGTTAAACTGCAAGTGGATTTTGTTTAGTTATTGAGTACAAATCAAACCCAGGGTGAGATCAATAAACCAATACAGTGCTAATATTTGAATGGGCCCTGGGCCACTTTGTACTGTAAAATTTGGGCCCCGACATCAAAAAGGTTAAGAACCCCTGGTGTAAAGCACACTGCCACTGGACTCTGTAAAGCACACTGCCCACTGGACTCTGGTACACTACCACTGGACTCTGAAGTAGTGTAAAGCACACTGCCACTGGACTCTGGAGTGGTGTAAAGCACACTGCCACTGGAAGTGTAAAGCACACTGCCACTGGACTCTGGAGTAGTGTAAAGCACACTGCCACACTGGCACACTGCCACTGGACTCTGGAGTGGTGTAAAGCACACTGCCACAGGAGCACACTGCCACTGGACTCTGGAGTGGTGTAAAGCACACTGCCACTGGACTCTGGAGTGGTGTAAAGCACACTGCCACTGGACTCTGGAGTGGTGTAAAGCACACTGCCACTGGACTCTGGAGTGGTGTAAAGCACACTGCCACTGGACTCTGGAGTGGTGTAAAGCACACTGCCACAGGAGTCCAATGGTTCCGGACCTTTGACATTGATGAAAATTTTGATTTGGACCTTTGAGTGTAGACTTTGAGAACCCCTGCTCTAGTCAGTCAGTTGTTCAGTTAGACAGAGCCTCCAGTCAGTCAGTCATTCAGTTAGACAGAGCCTCCAGTCAGTCAGTCGTTCAGTTAGACAGTGCCTCCAGTCAGTCAGTCGTTCAGGCAGGCAGAACCTCCAAGTAGCCAGTCAGGCAGAACCCGTAGCCAGTCAGGCAGAACCTCCAGTCCGTCAGTCAGTCATTAATACTCCCTCTCCTCCTGTCCTTCCCCAGCCTACCGTACAGATGAATGTCAGCCGTGGGTTCTGCCTGTGGAGAAGATGATCGTGGAGGACAGCAGTCTCATCCTGGGTCTTCCTGAGCTCCTCTCTGCCGCTTCCAAGGTGGCGCTGGGAGAGAACAGTCCTGCCGTTAAGGATGGAAGGGTAGGTCATTAATTTTCCCAACGCAGAGCATGATGGGGCCCCGGAGAACCAGACGGGGCCCCGGTGAACCTGATGGGGCCCCGGTGAACCTGATGGGGCCCTGGAGAACCTGATGGGGCCCGGGAGAACTGGCTAGACACTTTAATGGACGTGTGAAACAAGAAGACATAAAGAGTTGAAAGTTGAAGTTATGTAAAACCATAGGCTGATTTGTTTATCATCAGCAGTTTCCCCGTCATTCCTACATACCTTGAGCTGAGACACCACTTGGATCAATATGATAATGTGTTTTCTGTTGGCTGTGCTGTATCAAGGCCACGCCTCCTCCTTGGCATGTCCTGAAGCATTTCCCGTTTGTCCAATCGGTCTGTGATCCATGTGTGGCCTTCAAAATGGTGGTTAGCGAGGTGCTGGTCTCTGTCAGCCGTCCTGGGTAGCCCAACGGATCGGAGTCGGGGTCACCTGTAACCCTGGTTACTAAGAGCGGGCCAAAAATGTGGGGTGACATTCACTTAATGTATTAGGTGTTGTTTTAAAGCGTGTGTGTGTTTGTGTTCTTCCTCCTCTCCCCTGCAGAGAACCACAATGCAGTGTTTGCTGATGCCGGGTTTACCGACATACGCCCCTACCACTACTGGGACGGAGCAAAGAAGGGTCTGGACCGTACTGGCATCATGAATGACCTGGAGGTGAGAGGGATGGGGGGGGGGGATGGGAGAGGGATGGAGGGGTAAGGTTATAGGGCAAGGGGAATTGAGTGTTTGAGTTTGGTTCGGTTTCTCATGACTGATGTTTTTATTTCTATGCCGGCAGAAAGCCCCAGAACACTCCATCTTCGTCCTGCACGCCTGCGCACACAATCTCACTGGGACTGACCCCACCCCGGCGGAGTGGGAAAGATTGCTGAGGTCATGAAGGTGAGACGAGAGAAAGAGCTCAGGAACCGAAAAGAACCAGCCTCCTGGATTTGTTGGGTTGAACCCGGCTCACTGTAAATAATTTTCCCGTTTCGCTGATGTACCAGATGGTGCTGTGGTTTTGGGGTTAAACTCTATCTCCCCCTCTCTCTCTCTGTCATCAAAGAGGAGGAATTAAAACAAATGTTCAGCAACAATCACAGACATTAGGTAGGCTTATTCATATTGGCACGTGTAATGCAGTATATTGAACTAATCTTAATAAAACCACCGCGGAGATAGTAGATGTGACTGTAGTGATGTACTGAAGTAAGTTTGTGTAGACATACAATTTATTAACACTTAACATGTCTAGACGTCTTTAAGCAATTTTCCTTTTGTTGTCAAATAGGCTAGACCTCAATATACTCAGATTGTGTCGTAATGTATTACTTTAGTATTTGTATTATTAGTAACGGTGTACTCATGGTAAATGGTAAACAACTCATGGTAAATGGTAAACAAGCAAATTGTTCCAAATAGGGACAGCAGAATGTAGAGAAAAAGTGATATCACCAACTTCTTTCTAAAGAAGCAAAAGTCAGGTGCAGATCCGGGCCAAACAAATCCCAGTCCCAGTGTCAGCTGTCGTAGTAGTGAACCATATGTAGGTGGTGAACAGAGAAGTCAAGAAGAGAAAGATGATGACACACAAGAACCCAGTGTATCACCAGCAGGTCAGAGCAGTGAGCAGAGCCAGTAAATTTTGTCTGAAATTCAGATTGTGTGGTGATTTTTGTGCAAAGTATTATGGTATAATATCCAATTATAATTTTATAATTAATTCAATTTCAGAAGAAAACCAGAGTGAGACGGTTATTTCTACCAGTGATGAGGAAGACAGCGAGCCAGTCCTGATAGAAAAAGAAGAATGCACTGAACTCCCCACACCCAGCTCAAGCATCACATGTGCACCAAAAGGACCAAGTGGTAGGTACATTAGCCATGTACAAAAACATTAACAGTATAATAGCCATGATCTAGACTAGTATAATAAAAAGTGTCTGTGGTATTTATTTCATTTTTACTTAAAGACATCTCAAGATCGAAGGATGAAGAACCTGTTCAGCCATGTCTCGCCAGGTTTCCACGAACCCCATTTGGAAAGTTTACACGGTCATTCAACAGCTTTTGGTATAAGGACAATCCATGGCTAGAGTACTCTGTATAGATTGAAGAACCTGTGCACCACTGCAACATTAGAACAGAAGCGCAAAACAAGAGACGACCAAAGACCAATTTGAAATGTCTGAATTCACTTGTAATGAGCACTGTTGGACAGAGGCACTCTGAGTTTGCAAACAATGAAGAGTTCAATAAAAGTATTTTCTATCGGGTACTTGACTGTCTTACAGCAGAAATACATAGGAGAAAATAACTGTGAGATAATGGAAGGAGTGCATTCTCTTGACCCCAAAAGCCCATCATTCTTAAAAGAGGAACCCCTGCTTGCTTTGGGGAAAACATTTGAGTCTGATTTGAAAGATCTTAAGCATGAGCTTCATCAAACGAGGCGGCTTCTTTTAAGAAGGGAGAAAAGTGGAGAGAGACCAGCTTCTCTACTTGAGTTTGTGGGGGTTTTGGAACCTTACAAAGAGGTTTTTCATGAACTTTTTAGGCTTTTTAGCACTGCATCCTGCGAAAGAAGTTTCTCTGCCCTTAAATGAATAAAAACCCACCTCAGGACAACAATGGCAGATGATAGATTAAGTCACCTGGGCATACTCAGTGTTGAGTCAAGGAGGGCATATTCCATTACTATGGAGGACTTTGTAAAACATTTTGCTTCATCTCACCAGAACTGCAGAATTATGCTGTTCTGAATGTTTGTTTTTGTGAACTTGGTGGTGCCATACCACTGGGTAGATGCAGGTTATACCTGGTACAACTATTCAAGTGTATCATTAGTCAGTGTTAAAGGGCTCTATGTTTTTGCTATTGTGGTTCTATTATTATTCTTGTGGTACATATTTGAATGTGTACAACTGCCTTGTCCTGCCTTGTTTTGACAGGTCCAAGTTTACCTCAGTTTTTGTTTACTACTTGACTTGATTAGTCCAAGGAGCACTTTGAATACTTGTTGTTCTATTTTTGCTATATACTTAATACATTTATAATTGTGTGTACATTTTGAAAAATAAATCACTAATTTAATCTATATACACTTTGTGGAAAATAATTTATTTTTAGTGTAATTGAACACTTTGTATATTGACCCCCAAAAAAATACCTTGCCACACCTGTTTTAAAAGTCTAGCTCCGCCACTGTATTCGACATCCAGGGAGTGTCAAAGATATATGTATGATTAACATCTATAGGGATGATCTCTGTATAATAAACATCCAGGGATGATCTTACTATGGGTAACATCTATAGGGATGATCTTAGTATGGGTAACATCTATAGGGATGATCTTACTATGGGTAACATCTATAGGGATGATTTTAGTATGGGTAACATCTATAGGGATGATTTTAGTATGGGTAACATCTATAGGGATGATCTTAGTATGGGTAACATCTGATTTAGGGATGATTTTAGTATGGGTAACATCTATAGGGATGATCTTAGTATGGGTAACTATAGGGATGATCTATATGATTTTAGTATGGGTAACATCTATAGGGATGATTTAGTATGGGTAACATCTATAGGGATGATTTTAGTATGGGTAACATCTATAGGGATGATTTTAGTATGGGTAACATCTATAGGGATGATGATCTATGGGTAACATCTATAGGGATGTATGGGTAACATCTATAGGGATGATTTTAGTATGGGTAACATCTATAGGGATGATCTTTGTATGGATAAAATATAGGGTTGATATCTGTATCATTGGCTCCGTCTCCAGATGAACATATGAATTGATCGTTTCAAAATACTGTAATCTTCATCTAATTATTCTTCCTCCCTAGTTCGTACACAAGGTTGCAGTATGGTAACATAAACGATCAGAAAGGGAGCGAGGGTATTTTTGTGTGTGAGCGTCTGTGACAAAGAGGTACAACATGGGCCCGTCGCCTCATCAGTCCGATCTTTGAGGATGATTTCCCGGATGAGGCTGAGCTGGGCGCGTACCTGAGAATGGATGGAATTCCTGGAGAAGAGGGAGACGTACAGGGCATTAACAGCAGCACCACAGATAATGGCCTGTACAGGAGACTGGCCAAGTGAATGAATCAGACATCCATACGCACATACATCCATACGGACTGATTCTGCCTTGTCGGCTGGTTATACTGTACTCTAACTTG
>CM055745.1:8419542-8447920 GCA_029465975.1 Dallia pectoralis | reverse complement strand
GTGCATATATGTTAGGTGCATATATGTGAGGTGCATATATGTTAGGTGCATATAGGTGCATATATGTTAGGTGCATATAGGTGCATATATGTTAGGTGCATATATGTTAGGTGCATATAGGTGCATATATGTGCATATATGTTAGGTGCATATATGTTAGGTGCATATAGGTGCATATATGTTAGGTGCATATAGGTGCATATATGTTAGGTGCATATAGGTGCATATATGTTAGGTGCATATATGTTAGGTGCATATAGGTGCATATATGTTAGGTGCATATAGGTGCATATATGTTAGGTGCATATAGGTGCATATATGTTAGGTGCATATATGTGCATATATGTTAGGTGCATATATGTTAGGTGCATATAGGTGCATATATGTTAGGTGCATATAGGTGCATATATGTTAGGTGCATATAGGTGCATATATGTTAGGTGCATATAGGTGCATATATGTTAGCTGCATATAGGTGCATATATGTTAGGTGCATATAGGTGCATATATGTTAGGTGCATATAGGTGCATATATGTTAGGTGCATATATGTGCATATATGTTAGGTGCATATATGTTAGGTGCATATATGTTAGGTGCATATAGGTGCATATATGTTAGGTGCATATAGGTGCATATATGTTAGGTGCATATAGGTGCATATATGTTAGGTGCATATATGTTAGGTGCATATAGGTGCATATATGCACATATATGTACATATAATATAGGAAAACGGCCAATTTTATATGTCACATATATTAAAAACATATATCAAAACCTATATTAAAACATATATGTTTATATAGGTTCTTTACATGTGGGAAGTGGCATGTTGATTACTATGGAATCAAATCACTGCCAAATGTCCTGTTTGTAAAACAAATGTCTTGCGGGTAAAACAAATGTCTTGTGGGTAAAACAAATGTCTTGTGGGTATTAAAATTTTATACGTCTACTAAATTGGTTTAATATTGCAAATTCCAGTAGCTGTATTAGCATCGTCCTGGTTTGCGTGTATTTGATTCAGGTAAGAGTACCTAAAATCATCAATATCAACAGACATGACATAGAACAATATACTGATGATAATATAACTACATTAAAACACATGTTGTACAAAAGGCTTAGATAAGCTGCTATAATATTGATGAGCCCATGTTCAACTAGGCTGATGACAGTGGTGTAGTTTTGTTTACACATTTTCTCCGTGATTGAGGGGGATGAGAGATGAACCAAGATATAAAGTTGATTAAGTTAATTGTTCATTAATTAATAAATTAATTGTTTAACGTGAGATTGGTGTGTGTCCTTCTGGAAATGTGAATACCTATTACTTGCTTCTACATAACTTTATTGACTAACGGATTATAACAGTAAATGTTGTTTTTTCATTCATATGCTAATTCGTAATTTGCCACCAATCTACATGCTCATTAGCGTATTCTTGCTAGCCATATATTTTTGTTGTACTGTCATTTCTATAAACCACAACTCATCTACTATGTATGTAATCACTAGTCTGTTAAGTGTACTGCAATATTGTTAGATGATGAACATATTGCCAGTTAAATGATAATGTAAAAACGACTGCTTATGTAGTAAAGGAGCATATCCGTGTGTCTAGATAAACTGCAGTTTGAGAGGCTATCCGGTGATGCTATTGTTAAGATGGGTCCAGTGTAATGATTAACATATACTGTTCAATTTGCTAATGTATTTATCCTGATTGTTTCAGACCACATCCCTATTTGTTATATGAACTCCTTTATGCACCACCAGTATTAAGGATTACAAATGCTGTAACATTCAGTTAAGTAGGATCCTGGATCAGTTCTATATTAAACACGTCAACTGGCACCCTCTTGTTTGTCATCTGTTCTCAAACCGGCACACGAGAGTGAATACATTGAAGTTCACCAACCCTAAAATACAGTCCATTAAACCCTAACACATGTTATGTTTTTTACCATCCACCAATAGATCTCTAGCACTAATGTCAAATTGTAAAATGTTTCAGATTGTGTATGTGGATCTGTGTATTTAGACCAGACAGATCCTTAACCAGTAATACATTATGTTAAATGGGAAATCACATGAATGCCAGGACATTGCTTATGTATTTATGCCTCCTATTTTTCTAGTGTCCTTTTTCTTTTCAATCTAACATCAGCAACACTGTCTGGATCTGGCAGAACAATGACAAGTCCTGAAAAATGATGTTATTTGTATCCATGTCTTAACTGAAATGAATCTATACAACATCAGTACCCAGTGTCAATGCTATGTTGTTTTTGAACAAATTAGAGATTCATTTTTTTGAACGGTTAATTGTAGCAATAATGCACATGATGTTTTGTGGTGTTAATGGCCAAAATACAATGGCTTTATCTTGGTGGGCTCTGTTATGTAGCACCAAAAACAGGACTCAATTTATATATTAAAAGCAAGCAGCAATAATGTGTAACATGTTTAAACTATGTTCCCTCCATTACCATCCAAATATACAGTAGATAGTAGAAACATTTATGTCCAATTCAGAACGTGTGTAGGGATAATTCAGTCTAGCGTTAGACCAGAAAAGAATGAAATAGAAATAAAAAAGCACTATTCCAAGACCAGAGTTTATTTACATGTTCACTGAGTGACTACCTAGATGCAATCAGTTGCTCAACAAACTTGACAACATCAAAATAAATGTCAGCACCAAAAGAGACAGAAGGGCCAGTGGGATCTATTTAATTTGTCAACGCTCTCATTTCATCTCCACTAAGGGGGCAGGAAATATCTGGAACCTGGACTCCAGTGCTGGTATCCAAATGAAGATCTCTGCTCTCCCAGCTGATTTCAGGTTCCTGGAATGTGTAACATTTAACACAAAATGGGTGTATTAGTTTCATAATGTCAATTTGTATAGCCCTTTTTGTATGCAATGTCATAAAGGGCTTTACAGAAGATAACAGATGTGAGCATTTGAAATGCAGCCTAAACCAGACAAAGGATACAAACTAAGGAAATCAACTAATGTGGGACTGCATCAGACCTGAAATGCCAAATCAACTAGCAGGTAGAACAAACCAAGAACCGGGTTTTGGGCCTCAAGGTCCAGATTTGATTAGCCCTGCCTTATTCATAAGGGTTATTGTTAAGCCTACCTGCTCAGCTGGACATGTTGCCTGTCACACCTCCGACCGTAGCAGGTAGACCAGCTACAGGATGATCAACAGTTAGTAAACACCGGTTATTCAAGCTTCTAATGCTGGTACATCCATATCTTACTGGTGTACATAAAAACTGAGTAATCAGTAAAATACTAGGTATTCAAGCTTTGGGCTAGAGAATAATGGCAAAATAGTCAATTATATCAGTATCTGAAGCGACTACTGTATGAGACTGAATTTGATAAACAAATACATTATTTATTGGTATCTACGGGGTTGCACATGTTTAGCCGGATTAGCTAAAATAAATGTGTTACTGGCATTCGTTATTATTACTAGCAGTTCGGTGAGAGACTAACTTAACAAACGTGAGGTTTCTGTCAGTGTTGCCAGATTGGGCGGGAACTGATTGGTCACGTCTGACCGGAAAAAAATGCATTGGGCTGGTATTTAAAATGTGTTTTTTATTGTATAACATAACAGTTTTAATAACAGTATGTAATTTGGGCGGGTCTTTAAAATGTGTGTTTTTATTGTATAACATAACAGTTTTAATAACAGTATGTATTTTGGGCGGGTCTTTAAAATGTGTTTTATATTGTATAACATAACAGTTTTAATAACAGTATGTATTTTGGGCGGGTCTTTAAAATGTGTTTTATATTGTATAACATAACAGTTTTAATAACAGTATGTATTTTGGGCGGGTCTTTAAAATGTGTTTTATATTGTATAACATAACAGTTTTAATAACAGTATGCATTTTGGGCTGGTATTTAAAATGTGTTTTATATTGTATAACATAACAGTTTTAATAACAGTATGCATTTTGGGCTGGTATTTAAAATGTGTTTTTTATTGGATACAGGGCCTGAAGTTAACGTTTTTGGCCACCAGCCACTGTGGCAGGTGGATTTTGAAATCTACCTGCCACAGTGGTTTTTTACCAGCCAAAATGTTTTGTGCCTAAAATAAAGGTGAATGACTCAGAAAATGCATAAGAATGGTTCTCGAACTTGTACAGAATACACATTAAAGTGCTGTCGAGTTATTAACCAACTTAACCAATCTCATTTATGACTAGATCAACATAATGACTTACAACTGTATCTGACCTGGTGTGGCAGGCGTTTCATCTCACTGAATGTCTCATTTATTTAGTTAACACCTGCAAGTTAACTGCAATACATTAGTCACTTTAACATTTATATCAAAATACTATTTTTAAGTTCGTACATATTATAAGTTTGTTGCTTTTTAAGACAAGAGTCTGTTGTGACGTCGTACACCAACCAGTCACGAACCTTGCCATCCCTTTCCACTTAGTATTAAAACGTCTTTTTTATTTTTGGAACCGTCCAGGGGCGAAAATCTGTTATCAACTTTGGGGAGGACAATTATATAGCATTTTCTCAGAAACAATTCTTGAGGGGGGACACCCATATTACTGCTGTAATTGTAAACGGATAGCCTACATTGTAATATGTTAAATGTATATATTGTAACGTTTCATGTCTGTGCTGTATGTATTGTATGTTCTGGCCTTTGTTTCTTTTGTTTTTCCAGCTCCCAGGCCACTTTTACCCGTTTCCCTTTTGTATTTTCCTGCTACCCGGTCACTTATATGAAATGCCCTTTTCTTTCCTGTCCTGTGTAACTGTTTACACCTGTTGGTATTTGTGCTCGTTATGTCTGTATATAGTCTCCCTGGTTTCTCCTCTGTTGGTCGGCATTGTTAATCTTAAATTAATACATAAGAAATCAAAATATGTGAGATAGATTTACAGAAAACATAAGCTAAACCTTTTTACAGGAGTTAACACAGATTCATTTGTAACTTGTTCACAAACTCTTCCCGAGCAAATCAGCCACATTGTTCCCAGATGAATATTAACACTATACAATGTACTAAATATATTTAAAGGTACAACATTAAATATAATGGAAAACATTTTAACTTTGTACTGTAGTGACTTATAAAAACCCCTCCTTTTCTCAGCCAGGTTTAATGTAAACTGAGAAGAGCGCGACTCCCCTTAATCGCGCCCTAATGTTCACGAGACAACATTAACATTGCCTGTGGATCAAACCATTCTGGGACCAAGGGCAGGGTTCGCAATCTTTTGAAACAAAAAAGCACAATAGTGTCCATAATCAGCAAAGCGCTTTCATTGCGTATTATTGATAATATTGAAATTACACAGTTTTGTTGACAGTGATTTATTGGGGGGGGGGGGCATATCATATTTCGTGTCCCCCCCGGGATTTCCGCCCCTGGAACCGTCCTCTTTTCGTTGCTCTACAGCCGGCAACCTCTTCACGCCAGCATTTTGTCTCGAACGTCCAAGAAAATAGCGGGCTTGCTTAACAAAAACAATAGGCTACGTGATTGGTCAACAACACAACGCTTGCTCGATGTTGTGTTGTCTTATTGGCTACCCGCCAACGTGGCAGGTAGATTGACGGTTTCACCCGCCAATCACAAAAGTTACCCGCATTTGGCGGGTGCCAATTTCATGCCCTGCTGATAATTACTTACTCCAAGTTGTTGTTCTCTCTGCTTTGTTTTTATAATAATCATTATGAAATCATTTGGTTGATCGTTTTCAGTTAAAACATTTAAATCGTCTACTGCTCCGTCAGAACAAAATGGAGACTGAACAGGTATTTACTTCTGGTTTCACCTGTGCTACCTGTCCCCTCTCCCACACATGTATTACATAAGTTACCCAGTAGGGGGCGCTAACAGACAATTGATCTCAGTCACTGCAGCTCATCAAAGTCTAATATTATTTGTCAAATGCACCAAGAAACATAGAATCATCCTGAACAATGACATTGTTGGGAAACTGCACACATCATCTAAGTAGTATGATTCAAGAAAATATGAATATCTGTTATAATAACTGTTAGTGAGTCTGGTAGACCGTGTCCAGATGCTCTGGATTTAACATCTGTTATAATAACTGTTAGTGAGTCTGGTAGACCGTGTCCTGATGCTCTGTATTTAACATCTGTTATAATAACTGTTAGTGAGTCTGGTAGACCGTGTCCTGATGCTCTGTATTTAACATCTGTTATAATAACTGTTAGTGAGTCTGGTAGACCGTGTCCTGATGCTCTGGATTTAACATCTGTTATAATAACTGTTAGTGAGTCTGGTAGACCGTGTCCTGATCTGGATTTAACATCTGTTATAATAACTGTTAGTGAGTCTGGTAGACCGTGTCCTGATGCTCTGGATTTAACATCTGTTATAATAACTGTTAGTGAGTCTGGTAGACCGTGTCCTGATGCTCTGGATTTAACATCTGTTATAATAACTGTTAGTGAGTCTGGTAGACCGTGTCCTGATGCTCTGGATTTAACATCTGTTATAATAACTGTTAGTGAGTCTGGTAGACCGTGTCCTGATGCTCTGGATTTAACATCTGTTATAATAACTGTTAGTGAGTCTGGTAGACCGTGTCCTGATGCTCTGGATTTAACATCTGTTATAATAACTGTTAGTGAGTCTGGTAGACCGTGTCCTGATGCTCTGGATTTAACATCTGTTATAATAACTGTTAGTGAGTCTGGTAGACCGTGTCCTGATGCTCTGGATTTAACATCTGTTATAATAACTGTTAGTGAGTCTGGTAGACCGTGTCCTGATGCTCTGGATTTAACATCTGAACATCTGTTATAATAACTGTTAGTGAGTCTGGTAGACCGTGTCCTGATGCTCTGGATTTAACATCTGTTATAATAACTGTTAGTGAGTCTGGTAGACCGTGTCCTGATGCTCTGGATTTAACATCTGTTATAATAACTGTTAGTGAGTCTGGTAGACCGTGTCCTGATGCTCTGGATTTAACATATGTTATAATAACTGTTAGTGAGTCTGGTAGACCGTGTCCTGATGCTCTGGATTTAACATCTGGTATAATAACTGTTAGTGAGTCTGGTAGACCGTGTCCTGATGCTCTGGATTTAACGTATGTTATAATAACTGTTAGTGAGTCTGGTAGACCGTGTCCTGATGCTCTGGATTTAACATCTGTTATAATAACTGTTAGTGAGTCTGGTAGACCGTGTCCCGATGCTCTGGATTTAACATCTGTTATAATAACTGTTAGTGAGTCTGGTAGACCGTGTCCTGATGCTCTGGATTTAACATCTGTTATAATAACTGTTAGTGAGTCTGGTAGACCGTGTCCTGATGCTCTGGATTTAACATCTGTTATAATAACTGTTAGTGAGTCTGGTAGACCGTGTCCTGATGCTCTGGATTTAACATCTGGTATAATTACTTTAGTTTGGTCCAGTCAGTTGATGTAAACTATTAAGTGTTATGTACTGATAAATATAAACACTAAATAAATAATATTTTATAAATGTATAATGTATCTTAACGTAGAATTACTATAAAAAAATATCAGAACATTTAATGAATATTTGCTTTGACGTCCATTTCTCTATACAACTGATTCACTCCCTATGTGAGAATATGGACTGATTAACTTAACTGTAGTAGCAGCACTTTAATACTGATAATTACTTACTCCAAGTTGTTGTTCTCTCTGCTTTTGTTTTATAATAATCATTATAAAATCATTTGGTTGATCGTTTTTAGTGAAAATTTAAAATCTACTACTAAAAATTCTAATCTTATGCTGCTCCGTCAGAACAAAATGGAGACTGAACAGGTATTTACTTCTGGTTTCACCTGTGCTACCTGTCCCCTCCCCGAAACATGTATTACATAAGTTAACCAGTAGGGGGCGCTAACAGACATTTGATCTCAGTCACTGCAGCTCATCAAAGTCAAAGCGTATTATTGGTTAAATGCACCTAATAACATAGAGTCATAATGAACAATGACAACGTTTATGACCCAAGCACGTTTATTTATATTTATTTATATTTATTATTATTATTATTTAGTTAGCGCAATTCATACATAGAAGCAATTCAATGTGCTTTACAGAGGAAAATAATAATACAATTGTGGTGTATTTAATACTACTAAATAGGTCCCAGATAGCAAAATTGTTCCGGGCCTTTTATGGCCCAAACACTGTTCTTAGTTTTGGCCATTATACCGCCAGGAATGCAGGGGCAAAACAGGCCCAAACAGTTTTGCCAAAAGCACGCCAGAAAGCTGCCAGAAAAGTTCGAGATGCATATGTCAATCATTTTTCAGACGAACACATTTTCAGTTATTTTAGAAAATGTCTTAGATTTCAGTGATTATAATGAGAAGTTCTGACGTAGCGTAGGAAGCATCGTGACGTGGAACGAACGTGACAGCGCAGCCAGAGAGCAAAGCAAACCAGAGCAGTTGAAAAGAGCAAAACACAACACTCCGTTTGTTCCACGTCACGACGCTTCCTACGCTACGTCCTACGTCATACTCCAGGATCCGTCTCCCTTGAAAGCGGGTCGACCGTTACCGGAAGCCAGTTATTTTACTTTATAAAGTTTTAAATATGTATATTTTTATGACAAAACCGGATTACCCTCGGAAGGCCTTCGTTTATCCCCCTGGAGCCGGATGGATTACTTTTGTGAAGAATGCATGCACATTTTTGGGACTTGAAGAAGGAATACAGAGGTGGACCCCATAACTTCTCATTTTAATCACTGAAAGATCTAAGACATTTTCTAAAATAACTGAAAATGTGTTTGTCTGAAAAATGATTGGCATATGCATCTCGAACTGCATAAGGGTGAAAAGGTTTAATATTATTTTTGGCCGAACTATTATATTAACTAGTTAAACAGACAGACCTTACAAAAGAGATGTATACATAGCCTGACAAGCCAGACTATATCATAATGTGTAGTCTGACCAAACGATAGACTAACATTACTAGCATTTCTCCATGTGTTGGTACCCATTAGACCATAGACCAGCAAGACAGTAACTGTAAGGCTTATTTTGTGTTCAACGGTCAAATTACCCTATGTAGTTTGAAATCAGGGAATGGAGAGGTGTGGCAACATTTATTCTGCATAGCTTGTCCTAGAGGAGTTCCTGGATAAAGAATGATGGGCTCCATGGAGATGACTAATAGGCGTCAGCTGTCTGAGTGGATGAGAAGTTGGACTTGTAGTAAGAAAGTTGCCTGTTAAATTCCCCGACTGTGACAAATGCCTTGGGCAAGGCACTTTACCCTAAGTTGATCCACGTCCCTGTACTTAGTCTTCTGGTAGACCCGAGGGGCTGGAACAGTGCAATGATCTTATTCCAGTGGGGGCACCCTTTTTTGGTAAAAAGGGTTGGATCTATGTGTAATCAATGTGATCTGTAGTTATTTCTGGTCTTTTACTGTACCCTTCCTGAAAGCGCCTTGTGCACCTTCTGGTTGTTGTACGGTGCTATATAAATACAATTTGATTGATTTCCTATTTACACTGTGTTGTGGTGAAGAAGGGCAAGTCACATTGATCCAAGTGTAGTTTATTAATGAGGTCAGATTGACAATTTCAATCATAGCCTGTTGCTATTTTACTCTTGAAAATTAAAGAGACTTAATAACACATAAACTGATAGGAAGCACTGATGGTAGTCAAAAACTTCCAAATGTTTTTTTCATGTCTAATAGAAAACAATACAATCAGAGTATATGTATTCTAAAAAAGATTAACTTGGATGAAATCCAATCATGGTTCAAAAATGTTTCTTGATCTGTCTCAATGACATTTTCATTTACCATGTAAGATCATATAAAATGTTACCCTGTTTCTTTTAAGATAAATTAAAAACGAATTTCATTATTAATTCTCTTAGCCTTCACAAATAGCATCATCAAGAAACAGCTATTAAACTCTAATATACTCAAAACAGAAAACGCCATTGATAATCATCCAGCTTGTTGTGGTGCTAATACTTCTGGCTCGTACATTTTGCCATTGAACCACAACGTCCACTAATTATTCTTGGACAAAATACATTTGAGATATGAACTACTGTGGCTATATCACTTAAGCCAGCAATGCTTAATACAAGGTCTTAGGCCCAATCCGAATACTCCCCCTTACCCCTTCCCCTTAGCCCTTCCCCTTAGTTTTGCGCGTTCGCGCGACACCAAGTGCTGTCCGAATACTCCTTTTGATCAAGACGAAGGGGTAAGACTGAGGGGTGTATACCCCTTGAAACCAAGATTTTCCGAGAGCTCACTTGAAACCAAGGGGTACCCAGAACACATTGCGAGACGTCAACAATGGCTGCTAGATCATCAAAAGCGACCCATAAATGTAGTATTTTCGGATTAAATAGCGAATTTAAAAATTACGACACAATTGTTTTGTGATCTACTCAGTCCCGTACATATATATTTTTAACCATTTTAATAATTGAAGTTTTTTTTTTAAATCGCTACTTTTTGACAGTTTTCAACGCCAAAGATACATTGCTAATTTGTCCCGTATTTCTCTGACTACCTTTACTCAATGCATGTTTGTCTACAGTTAACTCTTTTAGCAGATAATTCATATCAGTGCATAACATGTTGCTTTTGGAATAGCGATTAAAGTGCTTTACATACCGTCCCGAATCACACAGGGACGCCGGAGGAAACCCGGCAAATAATTCGCTTTCGGGCAGAAAATGAACAGAAGTTTCATGCTGTACAACCATAGACTGTATAAAGATTAGGTGTACAACATAATTTGGATATCATACAGGACACTGGTGAGCACATTTAATTTAAATAGTACTGTTATTTAACAATTGTATATGTTTTACAATGTTGTTCAATAAATACATGTTTTTGATTAAGGGTTTCTGTACATCGATCAATGACATTCAAAACAGTGATCACTGAAACAGATATACAAAACACAATGCAGTGTGGATGAAAATATTTATTGAAAACAGCCTTCAGTAGGAAGCAAGCAGGTTTATTTATATAGCACGTGTGCTTTACAAAAACATTAAAAACAATAGTACACAGAAGAACATCTGCATCCATATGCACCGCCACCAAACATATATCTACTACATACATCGAACCATATGCGCAGTATAGACGTGTTGGGGTTTATGGCACTGTATCTTGTTGGACCACCAGTCTGGAAAATAAAACAATTTTACACCATTAATGGCTGAGTTGGGAAAAATGTTTGCTACCTTGTTGGTTAGTTCCGTGAACTTTAAATACAATACGACAATGTTGTTTGCAACCAATCGATACATACCATAAGTTAAACTACCAGCATTCGTAGGCGTCGTAGACCTCTTCTCGCTTGATTTCTGCGATTTGTTGCAAACAATCGCAAAAACATAACTAAAATCCACACAATCGACAACATACACACTTTTCCAGACTGCATCTCCGAAGTTTGAGATCAACATTTGTGTCGCCTCTGGTGACGTAGCAGCCAGCTAGCGACGATGTATGATGACGTAGCCAAAACCGAGTGGTGTCCCAATTCCTAGGGGAACGTAGCCCTTACCACTCGGTTTCGAGGGCCAAGGGGTAGGGGTAAACTAAGGGGTAGGGCTAAGGGGTAAGTGGGAGTATTCGGATTGGGCCTTTGCCTCCCCTTTACTCCACTTCACCACCAGAGAGACCTCCTTTTCCCCTAGGGCCTTCTTCTCCAGCCTGTCAGCTGCCTCATTACCCTCCACCCCCACATGCGCTGGTACCCACGCAAACCTAACTTGGCACCCTTTCCGCACCACCCGACCCAGTGTCTCCAGCACCTCCAGCACCATGTCCTGTCTGCTGTCCGAGCTTCAGGACTGCAAGCTCTTCAAGACCGTGCACGAGTCCGAGAAAACAACGACCCCATCCTGCACCTTTTCCTCCACCCATTGTAAGGCCAACAGCACCGCAATCAACTCAGCTGTAAATACGGCCAGGGGATCTGACAGCCGCCGTAAGTAGGGTTGCCACCCGTCCCTTAAAATACGGAATCGTCCCGTATTTGAGAATAAAATAGCGCGTCCCGTTTTGAATCAATACGGGACGGGGTTTGTCCCGTATTTTCGGAATTGTCTCAATGAATGCATCATCTATCAATGCAAATCATGCAAGACTCGTCCTATTCTGCCCCTGATTGGGTAATACTCGAGGCTGCCATCTTTGGATTGATTGGTTTGTTTCAGGGTCACGGCCAATCAGAGGCAGAGGAGGGCGGGTCTCTTGGCAGAGAGTCTATTTGAAAGAATGGCGGAGGCTGCTCCAAATACCCTCCGCGTCCAGCGCTGAAACGAAAGCGTATGCAAAAATATAGATGAGAGATGGGGAGGAAACAAATACGTGTCTGGAAAATGTCAGCGTAAATTAATATCAAGCCAACTGCAAAATTTGTCGGCGAGTGTTCTCTGTTGCCCACGGTGGGTTGTCAGATGTGCGACAGCATGCAATCGGGGGAGCAACATTCCCGCAATGCCAGAAGTCAAAGAAAGCAAAGCACTGTCTCCCAGTTCTTCATACCTCAATCATCTCCTGAGGCAGATAGTGTAATGACAGTTTTTTTATCACCTCAATAATGTTCTGATTGATTACATTAGATTTCATAGGCTGCCTATTTGTTAAGAAATAATGTTAAAAATGTAAATGAATCATGTTATGGTATGATTGGTTGATAACACTTTACAATATAGTTACTTTATTAAACATTAGTTAATGTATTATTAACTAACATGGACTAACAATGCAATACATTTGTTACAGTATTTATTAATCTTTGTTAATGTTAGTTAATAGAAATAAAGCTGTTCATTGTTTGTTCATGTTAGTTGACATTGCATTAACTAATATTAAAAGATTTGAATAAAGTATTAGTAAATGTAGAAATTACATTAACAAAGATGAACAAATGCTGTAAGTGCAGTTCATTATTAGTTAGTTATGGATCTGTTCATTTAATAAGTTAATAAAATAAGGTTCACATCTCACAAGTTCCTCCAAATGCCTATTTTTTGTGGTCTTACTGTCAAACCCATGTTCAATCTTAATATTTGTATTAAAACATGTATTAAGTTGTGATTTACCACTACTGGCACGTCATAGGACAACCCCCCCCCCTCCCCCCGCGCGGCAGGCGTCCCTTATTTTTCAGTATTAAAGGTGGCAACCCTAGCCGTAAGACTTCACTACCACTGACCTTTTCACTATATGCTGCACCCATCCGCCCTGTGCTGGGATCTTTCGCACCATCCGTATAGACGTGCACACATCCTCCATACACCGACCTCAACCTGCTTGTGTAAAAGTGGGCCGGATCTATCCCCTCCCTATCCCCATGGATCTAGCCCCTCCCTATCCCCATGGGTTTCCTCCAACAGCTGCAGGTCTACTACTGGACCTGGCCACATCCACACCGGACTCTTTGCCATGGCCACCGTGGGACTAAATTATATTCCCCAAAGGCCCAACTGCCTGGCCCAGGAATCACCTACCCACCCAAAACTCACCATCTGGCCCAGTCCATGTTCCCAGCAAACTTGCAGAACTTTCTTAGCAGGGTGAGATGGCCCATGACCCTGGAGATTAATCCAGTAATTAATCATAAGCTGCCTTCTCCTGATCTCCAGTGGCATCTCCCCCATTTCTACCTGCAGCGCTGAGACTGGTGACGTCCTAAAACCACCACTACATACCCTGAGTGCTTGAGCTTGCACCACATCCAGTCTTGCCAGCACTGTGTGTGTTTGGCGTGTGTTAGCTGTTGTGTTGTGTCTGGTGTGTGTACAGTGTGTACTCCTGTCTGTTTCAGCAGTGTCCTCACGTAGCTGCATATGAGCTTTTACCACACAAAGATATTTTTCTCTTGTACAGATTCTTCTCCACCGACTTCTCCTGCAATCTCTCTGTTCTCTGTAAAATCCCATCTAAATGGCCTCCCAATCCTGACTCGGATTCGCCTTCCAACCAAAAAATCTTTGATCCAAATATAAGTCCTCCCCCCCACACCCAAGACTCTTAGCTTAATCACTCATCTCACTTCTCTGGAAGCTCTAATCAGAATGACACGCCACATAGCGCGTGCGCCCACATACACACAGCGCGTGCGCCCACATACACACAGCGCGTGCGCCAACTTACACACAGCGCGTGCGCCAACATACACACAGAGCGTGCGCCAACTTACACACAGAGCGTGCGCCAACATACACACAGAGCGTGCGCCAACATACACACAGAGCGTGCGCCAACATACACACAGAGCGTGCGCCAACATACACACAGCGCATGTCACTGCACTTCCTTACACGGACTTCAAAATAAATGCATGCGTGGTAAGTGACAGACGCTCTTCTAAAACAAAATAAAAATACAATGTCAGCACTTTGTCTTCAGTGGAAAAACATTAATAAACCATAAACCAAAGCATAAACAAATAAATAGTTTTTTAGCTTAGGTTTAATAAGAGTCCTTTTGTGTGAAAAACTAAGTACTCCATGAACACACCGCCCTCTATGGCTGGAGGTGGAAGTGCCGGCGCATTTCAGAGAGAGGGAGATTTAATGGTCCTTTACACGTAGACAATTACATTGTTTAGCTAGCTAGTTGTCTACTAATATATATGTGTACATATGTAGACAATTACATTGTATAGCTAACTAGTTGTCTACTATTATATGTGTGTACATATGTAGACAATTACATTGTATAGCTAGCTAGTTGTCTACTATTATATACGTGTACATATGTAGACAATTACATTGTATAGCTAGCTAGTTGTCTACTATTATATATGTGTACATATGTAGACAATTACATTGTATATCTAGCTAGTTGTCTACTATTATATATGTGTACATATGTAGACAATTCCATTGTATATCTAGCTAGTTGTCTACTATTATATATGTGTACATTACTGACTGTACGAGGAGGGTGGGACAGCTATTTTACACGCTCCGTCCAGAGGTTTTAGGGAGGTTGTTTAAATCCCCACCCTCCTCGTACAGTCAGTAATGAGGCCTTCCATGTGTGTCAGCTGTCAGTGAAGGGAGTGCTAGGCTGACTGTGGAGGCTAGCTTGTGTATCTGATGTCACCATACAGTATCCTACTAGCAGAAAGATAACTAGCTACTAGAAAAATAAAGCTTGTTCAATACACAGTATCAAGATGTTGTTATGTTCCCATCGTTGCCGAGACCCGAGATGCCACTCGCGTGTGACACATTAACTTTAGTTATGCCCCCTTACCTCTTTTCTATTTGCGTATATCCAGATGTCTAGCTAGATAGACAACCCAGTAACAGCCATGCACACATTTAGATAGACAACCCAGTAACAGCCATGCACACATCTAGTTAGACAACCCAGTAACAGCCATGCACACATCTAGATAGACAACCCAGTAACAGCCATGCACACATCTAGATAGACACCCATTAACAGCCATGCACACATCTAGATAGACAACCCAGTAACAGCCATGCACACATCTAGATAGACAACCCAGTAACAGCCATGCACACATCTAGTTAGACAACCCAGTAACAGCCATGCACACATCTAGATAGACAACCCAGTAACAGCCATGCACACATCTAGATAGACAACCCAGTAACAGCCATGCACACATCTAGATAGACAACCCAGTAACAGCCATGCACACATCTAGTTAGACAACCCAGTAACAGCCATGCACACATCTAGATAGACAACCCACTAACAGCCATGCACACATCTAGATAGACAACCCAGTAACAGCCATGCACACATTTAGATAGACAACCCAGTAACAGCCATGCACACATCTAGATAGGCAACCCAGTAACAGCCATGATGCACAACCTATGTGCTGCTGGAAGCAACAGTAGCGAGCACCTCATTAGTGAAATTGTCGTTCCACCTTCAAAATAAAAGATATATTTGGATTTGATTGAAACATAATACAAACTGTCGAATGATAAAGTGTTTGTTCTAGAAAAAGTATAAAGAAGGTTGAATTGTTAGATCATTTTATATATTTTTATATTAAATGTAATATATTAAAAGACAGACAACTGATAAAACTGTAGTGGATGGTAGGTGGATACTATGCTCTCTAGTTATTCAAACTGTTAAAAACTAAAAAGTAAACGTTAGTGAAGTCAAGTAAAATATGTGAGAGTGAGTATCTGACTCCGATGGCACCAACCAAAACACTCTCGAGATGTACTAGAGATATATAATGTATTTGACTCTCTGCAACATGGCATGAAAAAATAATCATCCTCAGGCTGTCGTTTACAACATATGTGAAACAAATCGTATACAATTACAACTTGGAATATTAGCAACTACACAAATCTTATGCTGTACAGTGGATTTTGAAAATGTTATCACGAGTTAGAAGTGTAAAAAAGTGGACAGAATCCAAGTGTTGCATGATTCCACTGTATATTTTACATCAATATTACGATGACCTTTATTATTGAAGAGAAAAGTCGACGAGACATACAACTCACTTCAATGCTGTGCATAGAACACACGTTTATCCACCACCTACGTCGTATGCTACGAACTGGAGCCATAATACCATCGACTCTTGCTGGGCTTTAAAACATTCCGTACTATATCGCCCCTATTCAAAGACAATCAAGGCTACTAACAACTTTCCTACGAGCACATTTTAGGCCATTCTTTAATTTGGCATTTTATATGTTGATATCAAACTATATAAAACTAAAATAACTAAAATAAAAAAGTTATTCTTTTTTTAATTAGAACTTCGGGTACCTCATATGAAGTTGCAGCTCTGCAAACATACACACATACATTTTTAATTTCACCGGTTCTAACATATTTAGCTCTATCAGAGTTTTAGCTAACGGTCAGTCAGGATCTGACCTTACCCACGGTCACAGGATGATACAAAAACGCATTATGTAATCACCAAACAAATGCAGATGATTTCTGCAATGTCAGGCATTGTATTGACGAAATAAATTAATTGGCTAATGTTTTTTTATTCTGTAGTTATATATTTTTTCATTTTTGAGACGGACCAAATTATAGACCCTCTGATTGGCTGCCCGAACTGCCGCTCATCCATAGCAACCGTATATAACTAGTGCCAAGCATAGTTCCAGCTTCCTCTGCTTCGCGTTGAAGGTGAACTCTCGTGTCTAGCTGTTTCTCAATGTCAAGGATGCTTCCTTGGTAGGACTGATCCTTCCAAGTCATTTCCTTCAGAGGCGAGACTCCTCTTTAGGATTCGAAGAACACGTAAATGGAACAGGCTAGCAAGTGCACGTCATTGCGTCATTACGTTAGTATGAAGGTCCGCGTTTTATTGTTTTTCGCGCCCTGCGGAGGTTGAAAATGGAGGTGCTAGTTGTTTGCCTGATTTACAATGTTTTTGTGGAGATGGAGATGGAGAGGAAGCATCGGCGTCAGGATCGCCGGAGGAGGAGGCTGTTAATGTGTCGCCACCTCTGTCAAAGACGTGGGATGGTAAGTTAAAAACGATTATATTGCCTGAGTGAACTGAACTGCGTCCATAGTTTTTCATGGCAACGCTGTGTTATAGGCTACTTAGCAACGGTCTGCTATCAAGAAATAACAGACCGGACCGGAATTCAACCAAGCCATGTAATAATATTTGATATTTAAACATATTTATAATTTAACAGCTATTTGTTAAAGACTTGTCCTCTCACAAGTTTTTTTATTTCCCTAACTAAGTTTTTTTACACTATTGAGCAAAATGATCCCTTCAGTCTTTCTCTCTAACTTAATTCTCAGGGTTTCCACATTAAAAAGCTTATTCAGAACCTGGTTAATCCCGTCCAGGGCTTGAATTTCGGTGCGGGGATTGCGCATAATTTAAACCATTCCCGCAAGGTTAGTTTTTATAGTGCGAGAAATTCCCGCACAAATATCTTTGCTTCATCTCAGACCGAGGTAAAGTTGGTGGGATATTCAACGGATATTCGGAGCCCGAGATCAGGTCCGGTTTTCCCACAAGCAGCCACACTACACCCGGTGATATAGACGGATAGAAACCTCCGTGTGCTTATAGTTAGGGACCGTCAAAAAGTACGTCTTAAAGTTAGGAATTCAATAGCTGTTTAACCATTTGGCCTTGAAACTTCAAACCACTGTCAGATTGTTTTATAGAGTACAACTAGATATTGCACAGCTTTGTTTTTTTTAAGGAAATGGTGTAAGAGACGTTTAATAAACATTTAAAACTGTAAAATCATTTTTTTGTGAAATCACTTGAAACCTCAATTTACTTAAGGTATTTCACATGTTGCACATAATTTGGTTTTTCAAAATAAAACATTTAAAACATACATTTAAAAAAATACATTTAAATACTGGAAATCTTAATAGTTTTTTGAGCAGTGACCTATTAACCTCAAACCACATTCAGATAGTCTGCAGGAGCCACCCACATGTGGCACAACTGGAAATGCTCAATTCATGCACACAAATGTGTAGATATTAATAAATGAAGATGATTAAATTAGATAGATGCATCAGAAGTTATTCTCTCCTCCATAATATTTAGACCCCCATGTGACCCACCTAACAAAATTCAGGCCCTGGCGTAGATGGTAAACCCGGAGAGGCATTTAACAGCGAGTGTGTGGGGATGGGGTGGTGGGGAGGACAGGGGTTGACATGATTTTGTCGAATTTGCCTACTGCCGTAACCAGTATAGGTTCATTACTTTAATTATCAGTGCATGTTGTTTTGAGATCCACGGGGCAGAGACGCGAGCTGCTCAATGAACAGTGTTTTAAATATTTGTATTTCTGTGGTGTTATTATTTTGTGAAGCACTTTGTGTTGCGTTTAATGACTGTAAACCTTCTTGTGAGCCATCTGACAGTTAAAAAACAGCATTGTCAAATGCTCACAATTTGTTTGTGAAAGTATCTGCAGTTGGACATGGGCATGAAATTAGTTTAAAGTGGCATGAAAAAGGGCATGAAAATGCATTAAATGAGATGGCTGATACCTGCAGAAACCCTGATTCTGAATGTGTGTGCTTTCTGCATAAGTATTTATTACATTCAACACAAATGGTACAGAGCTGAGCAGAGCTGGCATATTTTCCAATTGACACTTTAAGTTTGAGAAGTTTAATAGCCGATAAGTTGAATAGTTTAACAAACATTAAATAAATGGCAAAATTGAAATTATACTTAAACCTTCCTCTCTTCTTTTTGTCATAAATGCCACAGTGCCAGTACTGCAGCGGTATTATGGAGGGGAGGACACTCGGCCAGACTTCAGGCTGGGCAGAGAGGCCATGCAGCAGCTGATGGTGGCCCTGAAGACTGACAGGCAGCATGGATGGGGCCCGACCCTGGAGACACTCGTGTTCCTGTTCTGGCTGGCAACCGGTTCAGCCTACAGAGTTGTCTCCAGGGTTTTTAGCATGCCTCTTCCGACAGTCTTCAGGGTGGTCCACAGAATGGTGGATGAGGTGGTGGCTGTGCTCCCCCATTTTGTGCATTTACCCCGCACACAGGAGGAGCTCCAAGTGGTTGGTGGTGGGTTTGCTCGCCTGGCTCACCACCAAGCATTTGGCAAGGCAGCAGGGGCAGTAGATGGCTGCCATATTAGAATCAAATGTCCCGGTGGCCCTGATGGTCACGATTACAATAACAGAAAGCTATTTCCTTCAGTTGTGCTCCAGGCAGTCTGTGACCATCAGGGTCGCTTTATTGACATTTTTGGTGGTTACCCAGGAAGCGTGCATGATGCACGCATCCTTAAGAACAGCCCCATCTACACTAGGGGAATTACCCTCCGCCTGGGTATTTTATCCTAGCTGACGGTGGCTACCCATGTCTACAGGAACCCCTGGCCCTTATCACACCATATAAGAGGCCAGTGAGAGGCAGGGCAGAGGTTTAACTATCATCATTCCAGAGGTCGCACAATCATTGAGCGTGCATTTGGAATGATGAAAACCCGCTTCAGGTGCATCTTTTTAGAAGCACTTGAAGTACAAACACTGTTTGTCCCTAAGGTAATAAATCATTGCAATACTTCTTCAGTGAATTTCTTAATCAAATCATCTACTCAAAATAACAGTTAATGGTTAACAACTGCTAAAGTCACTATGTTCTGTGTTCATGTATTTTTTTTCCATATCTCAACAGTCTTGTATACTTTTGCTCTGCCTTGTGGACAGGTGGTGACGGCTTGTGTAATTTTACACAACATTTGTGTTGGTGTCGGGGATGTGCTGGAAGAGGTTGTGGAGGAGGACAACAACCAGCCGCCTGTGGAGCTGTCTCTGTCTCTGTCCTCGGCTGTGTGCTGCTTTCTATCGCTCGGGTACCGAAGAATAACGGGATTCTCCACTTAATTGACTCCGTGTCGGGATAAAAATGTCTATATTCGTAGAAGTACCTCAAGCTCTTCCGGTGGCCGTGTTTTAACTCACTGCCGACTTTAGAGAGGACGTCCACCCGCTGAAGGTGAATTTGGGAGTCGGAGGTAAGAGAAAGATCCCTTTCAGCCAGCTAGCTTGGTGTGTAGTTATTTGTTTAAACAGCTTAAATATGTTGACAACGAGTGTAGCATGATATTAGCTGGCTGTAATGCTTGGGAACTAAACATAGACATGACCTTCGTACTGGTTGTCATGGCTGCAGCGTAACGGTGTTTTGGTTAAAATGTAGAAATACTGCCCTGCCGTCAATGGCAGCAGACTGTCGTAAACAATGTTGTTCTGCTATACAATATACCAGCACTTCTCAAAGTCCGGACTCCGCTCCGGATCCGGACCCGGAGGGAATTCAATCCGGACCCGCCTCCGTTTCGTATTTCAACAGCAGTAATTTTGTGTAAGAAATTAAAAGTATGGATTTCCTACTTTGATAAACGCATTCCTGTCAAAATCAGTTGTCTAGTGTTTATGTCTCTTTGGAGATGGTCCGAAATTAAAGCGAAGGCGATATATTTAAAGTTTTCCTCCGTGATTCAGTTGCCATCACATCCAGTCAGTGTATACTTTTGACGTAATCGGGCGCGAGCCGCGCGACGCGACACTTCACCGCAGTAAAGCGTTTGAATGGGTGTGGAGGATGTCATTGTCCAGGAAAAGAAAAGTTGATGGAAAAAATAGAGTTTTTAAAGATGATTGGACAGAGGTATGCGTTCATTTGCCCCAATCCAGCACGAAGCCGTTCTGTTTGATTTCTAACGAGACACTTGGAGTTGTGAAGAGTGGAAATGTCAAACGGCATTATGAAACAAAACACGGTGTTTGTTGTTCCTGTGAGCATAACATGTTCAGATGATTTTACTTGAATCGTGCAGAAAACAGATCGAAGGGATGGAGATGTATAAGAGAGAAAGAGCTGAGACAGGACAGAGAATAGGGAATATATTAGTTTGAGGGTAAAGAGAACCTCATTATCTTCACTCATGGGATGCAGACTATTTTAACACACACACACACACATTTAAAGTACGATTTGTCAAATCGAACTAATTTTTGTGTTAATATGCCTGACTTGAGCCTTTAAATTTGTTCCTGCAGATTGATTTGTTCAATGAATGTGCAGGTTTACATACATAAATAAACTGTTAAACTGCAAGTAGATTTTGTTTAGTTGAGTACAAATCAAACCCAGGGTGAGATCAATAAACCAAATACAGTGCTAATATTTGAATGGGCCCTGGGCCACTTTGTACTGTAAAATTTGGGCCCCGACATCAAAAAGGTTAAGAACCCCTGGTGTAAAGCACACTGCCACTGGACTCTGGAGTAGTGTAAAGCACACTGCCACTGGACTCTGGAGTAGTGTAAAGCACACTGCCACTGGACTCTGGAGTGGTGTAAAGCACACTGCCACTGGACTCTGGAGTGGTGTAAAGCACACTGCCACTGGACTCTGGAGTGGTGTAAAGCACACTGCCACTGGACTCTGGAGTGGTGTAAAGCACACTGCCACAGGAGTCCAATGGTTCCGGACCTTTGACATTGATGAAAATTTTGATTTGGACCTTTGAGTGTAGACTTTGAGAACCCCTGCTCTAGTCAGTCAGTCGTTCAGTTAGACAAGCCTCCAGTCAGTCGTTCAGGCAGGCAGAACCTCCAAGTAGCCAGTCAGGCAGAACCCGTAGCCAGTCAGGCAGAACCTCCAGTCCGTCAGTCAGTCATTAATACTCCCTCTCCTCCTGTCCTTCCCCAGCCTACCTTACAGATGAATGTCAGCCGTGGTTCTGCCTGTGGAGAAGATGTTCGTGGAGGACAGCAGTCTGAACCACGAGTATCTTACCATCCTGGGTCTTCCTGAGCTCCGCTCTGCCGCTTCCAAGGTGGCGCTGGGGAGAACAGTCCTGCCATTAAGGATGGAAGGGTACGTCATTAATTTTCCCAACGCAGAGCATGATGGGGCCCCGGAGAACCTGATGGGGCCCTGGAGAACCTGATGGGGCCCGGGAGAACTGGCTAGACACTTTAATGGACGTGTGAAACAAGAAGACATAAAGAGTTGAAAGTTGAAGTTATGTAAAACCATAGGCTGATTTGTTTATCATCAGCAGTTTCCCCGTCATTCCTACATACCTTGAGCTGAGACACCACTTGGATCAATATGATAATGTGTTTTCTGTTGGCTGTGCTGTATCAAGGCCACGCCTCCTCCTTGGCATGTCCTGAAGCATTTCCCGTTTGTCCAATCGGTCTGTGGTCCATGTGTGGCCTTCAAAATGGTGGTTAGCGAGGTGCTGGTCTCTGTCAGCCGTCCTGGGTAGCCCAACGGATCGGAGTCGGGGTCACCTGTAACCCTGGTTACTAAGAGCGGGCCAAAAATGTGGGGTGACATTCACTTAATGTATTAGGTGTTGTTTTAAAGCGTGTTTGTGTTCTTCCTCCTCCTCTCCCCTGCAGAGAACCACAATGCAGTGTTTGCTGATGCCGGGTTTACCGACATACGCCCCTACCACTACTGGGACGGAGCAAAGAAGGGTCTGGACCGTACTGGCATCATGAATGACCTGGAGGTGAGAGGGATGGGGGGGAGGGATGGGAGAGGGATGGAGGGGTAAGGTTATAGGGCAAGGGGAATTGAGTGTTTGAGTTTGGTTCGGTTTCTCATGACTGATGTTTTTATTTCTATGCCGGCAGAAAGCCCCAGAACACTCCATCTTCGTCCTGCACGCCTGCGCACACAATCTCACTGGGACTGACCCCACCCCGGCGGAGTGGGAAAAGATTGCTGAGGTCATGAAGGTGAGACGAGAGAAAGAGCTCAGGAACCGAAAAGAACCAGCCTCCTGGATTTGTTGGGTTGAACCCGGCTCACTGTAAATAATTTTCCCGTTTCGCTGATGTACCAGATGGTGCTGTGGTTTTGGGGTTAAACTCTATCTCCCCCTCTCTCTGTCATCGAAGAGGAGGAATTAAAACATGTCGTTAGCAAATGTTCAGCAACAATCACAGACATTAGGTAGGCTTATTCATATTGGCACGTGTAATGCAGTATATTGAACTAATCTTAATAAAACCACCGCGGAGATAGTAGATGTGACTGTAGTGATGTACTGAAGTAAGTTTGTGTAGACATACAATTTATTAACACTTAACATGTCTAGACGTCTTTAAGCAATTTTCCTTTTGTTGTCAAATAGGCTAGACCTCAATATACTCAGATTGTGTCGTAATGTATTACTTTAGTATTTGTATTATTAGTAACGGTGTACCCACGGTAAATGGTAAACAAGCAAATTGTTCCAAATAGGGACAGCAGAATGTAGAGAAAGTGATATCACCAACTTCTTTCTAAAGAAGCAAAAGTCAGGTGCAGATCCGGGCCAAACAAATCCCAGTCCCAGTGTCAGCTGTCGTAGTAGTGAACCATATGTAGGTGGTGAACAGAGAAGTCAAGAAGAGAAAGATGATGACACACAAGAACCCAGTGTATCACCAGCAGGTCAGAGCAGTGAGCAGAGCCAGTAAATTGTGTCTGAAATTCAGATTGTGTGGTGATTTTTGTGCAAAGTATTATGGTATAATATCCAATTATAATTTTATAATTAATTAAATTTCAGAAGAAAACCAGAGTGAGACGGTTATTTCTACCAGTGATGAGGAAGACAGCGAGCCAGTCCTGATAGAAAAAGAAGAATGCACTGAACTCCCCACACCCAGCTCAAGCATCACATGTGCACCAAAAGGACCAAGTGGTAGGTACATTAGCCATGTACAAAAACATTAACAGTATAATAGCCATGATCTAGACTAGTATAATAAAAAGTGTCTGTGGTATTTATTTCATTTTTACTTAAAGACATCTCAAGATCGAAGGATGAAGAACCTGTTCAGCCATGTCTCGCCAGGTTTCCACGAACCCCATTTGGAAAGTTTACACGGTCATTCAACAGCTTTTGGTATAAGGACAATCCATGGCTAGAGTACTCTGTATAGATTGAAGAACCTGTGCACCACTGCAACGTTAGAACAGAAGCGCAAAACAAGAGACGACCAAAGACCAATGTGAAATGTCTGAATTCACTTGTAATGAGCGCTGTTGGACAGAGGCACTCTGAGTTTGCAAACAATGAAGAATTCAATAAAAGTATTTTCTATCGGGTACTTGACTGTCTTACAGCAGAAATACATAGGAGAAAATAACTGTGAGATAATGGAAGGAGTGCATTCTCTTGACCCCAAAAGCCCATCATTCTTAAAAGAGGAACCCCTGCTTGCTTTGGGGAAAACATCTGAGTCTGATTTGAAAGATCTTAAGCATGAGCTTCATCAAACGAGGCGGCTTCTTTTAAGAAGGGAGAAAAGTGGAGAGAGACCAGCTTCTCTACTTGAGTTTGTGGGGTTTTTGGAACCTTACAAAGAGGTTTTTCATGAACTTTTTAGGCTTTTTAGCACTGCATCCTGCGAAAGAAGTTTCTCTGCCCTTAAATGAATAAAAACCCACCTCAGGACAACAATGGCAGATGATAGATTAAGTCACCTGGGCATACTCAGTGTTGAGTCAAGGAGGGCATATTCCATTACTATGGAGGACTTTGTAAAACATTTTGCTTCATCTCACCAGAACTGCAGAATTATGCTGTTCTGAATGTTTGTTTTTGTGAACTTGGTGGTGCCATACCACTGGGTAGATGCAGGTTATACCTGGTACAACTATTCAAGTGTATCATTAGTCAGTGTTAAAGGGCTCTATGTGTTTGGTATTGTGGTTCTATTATTATTCTTGTGCTACATATTTGAATGTGTACAACTGCCTTGTCCTGCCTTGTTTTGACAGGTCCAAGTTTACCTCAGTTTTTGTTTACTACTTGACTTGATTAGTCCAAGGAGCACTTTGAATACTTGTTGTTCTATTTTTACTATATACTTAATACATTTATAATTGTGTGTACATTTTGAAAAATAAATCACTAATTTAATCTATATACACTTTGTGGAAAATAATTGATTTTTTGTGTAATTGAACACTTTGTATATTGACCCCCAAAGAAATACCTTGCCACACCTGTTTTAAAAGTCTAGCTCCGCCACTGTATTCGACATCCAGGGAGTGTCAAAGATATATGTATGATTAACATCTATAGGGATGATCTCTGTATAATAAACATCCAGGGATGATCTTAGTATGGGTAACATCTATAGGGATGATCTTAGTATGGGTAACATCTATAGGGATGATCTTACTATGGGTAACATCTATAGGGATGATTTTAGTATGGGTAACATCTATAGGGATGATTTTAGTATGGGTAACATCTATAGGGATGATTTTAGTATGGGTAACATCTATAGGGATGATTTGCATGGGTAACATCTATAGGGATGATCTTACTATGGGTAACATCTATAGGGATGATTCTAGTATGGGTAACATCTATAGGGATGATCTTAGTATGGGTAACATCTATAGGGATGATCTTAGTATGGGTAACATCTATAGGGATGATTTGCATGGGTAACATCTATAGGGATGATTTTAGTATGGGTAACATCTATAGGGATGATCTTAGTATGGGTAACATCTATAGGGATGATTTTAGTATGGGTAACATCCAGAGCTGTGCTCGAGACCACCTAAAGCGAGACCGAGACGAGACCGAGACCGAAGGGGGCCGAGACCGAGACGAGACCAAGACCGAAGGGGGCCGAGACCGAGACGAGACCGAGACCGAAGGTGGCCGAGACCGAGTCGAGACCGATACCAAAGGGGGCCGAGACCGAGACCAGTCATATCAACACTAAATAATATGACATGTTTTTGGTCCAATGACCAATGTAAAAAAAAACACTTGACCAACAGCATCAGATCATCTACTGTGTTGTCATCCTGAATGAAATGAATTTTATTAAAAGAGTATGTAGGCCTATTTATTGTCTTATGTAAACATAAAATACGAAAATAAAACCATGATTTTAAAATGCACAGGCTATGATATTAAAATTTCTAAAAATCGAATAAATGAAAATCCATCAAACTGTATGTCCTATGTTGATGTAGTAAATGCTAACACATTTTAGATCACAAGCGACTTGCAATCAAATGATTTGCGCATGATTGGCCGATAAACAAATCTATTTATAATTATTTATCCGTCCACAGGCACGCAGCTTCAGTTGTTTGTCTGCTTGAGCAGGACACGCAAACGAACCGGTTGCACTGCGCACAGTGTTCATTATTGTTACGAGTGCACATGAGACAGCAGCAAACTAACCCGGTTGAACTGCGCACAGTGTTCATATAGATCAGACCAAAACCCTTCCAGTTTAATAAAGATCGGACCAAAACGGGTTCAGTTTCATATAGATCGGACCATAACCGTTCCAGTTTTATGCTCTTTCTGCCGTATGCCCCCCGGACTTATGTATGTCCCACGTCCTTCTGTGTGCATGAGTAATTTCATTTATCGCCCATTTGTAGTTAGCCTATTAATAATTATTGTTTATATTCGTTTAATTTCGATACAAAACAATATTTTGTTGAAGTCTCTTGTAGGCTATATGAATACACTGTGGTTCATTCGTTATTAATTATTGAGTGCAATAGGCGCATGACACATGAATGGGGCTGTATGTATTTGGAGGAATTCGTTCTGTTTATTTAGTGAAACATATTTCTTTATAAACGTACCTCTTTTTTTTTGTAGTTCAACCAAGCCAATCAGACTATTGTCTATATGTGTTCTCGTAGTATTTGTCTGTGTATCGCCCATTCAACCATTGCCATATAGGCTCAGTGAAGTGTGATCGGTGTCTGGGTACCGCAATTAGGGTACCAACGCCCAGCGGCGTGGGATTTTGGCGACAGGAAGGCAGTTTAGGTATCAAAAAACATGTAAATAGTAGTTTTATATATTGTTCGGTTTGTGATTTTGCAATTCTGAAAACGGGACAAGGTAAAATGCACGTATTTAGGAAAAGTCATGGAAGGACGTCGGCTGTAGCTTTTCAACATTATGTATGTTTTTAAATTACTAACCGCTGTGTGTTTTCGGACAAATTATTTATTTGTGCTCAATGTACTGAATATAGGCAAAACGAATATATTGGCAGATTGTGCAGACATGATCGAGCATATGTTTAAGATTGAAGTATTTACGTGAATGGGTGCACCCTCTAGCGACGCTGGGGGTGGGCTTTTCTTCAAAGTACATAGCCATTGGCGGGATAAGCCACATCAGAAAAAAACAGTCTGACTCTGGACGAAATACAGCCAATGGAAATACAGCCTCTACATGTCATACTTAAATATTTTTCTAGAAAAAATTGTGGGCGATAATTTCTACGCTGGTCTCGGCTGGTCTCGGAAGAATTTACGAGTCCTTACTGTCCGAGACCGAGTCGAGACCGAGTCCAAATGTAACCGAGACCGAGACGAGACCGAGACCTTAAAAAGTGGTCTCGAGACCGGTCTCGAGACCGAGACCGGTCTCGAGTACTACAGCTCTGGTAACATCTATAGGGATGATCTTAGTATGGGTAACATCTATAGGGATGATCTTACTATGGGTAACATCTATAGGGATGATTTTAGTATGGGTAACATCTATAGGGATGATCTTACTATGGGTAACATCTATAGGGATGATTTTAGTATGGGTAACATCTATAGGGATGATTTTAGTATGGGTAACATCTATAGGGATGATTTTAGTATGGGTAACATCTATAGGGATGATCTTAGTATGGGTAACATCTATAGGGATGATTTTAGTATGGGTAACATCTATAGGGATGATCTTTGTATGGATAAAATATAGGGTTGATATCTGTATCATTGGCTCCGTCTCCAGATGAACATATGAATTGATCGTTTCAA
>CM055745.1:8391961-8419042 GCA_029465975.1 Dallia pectoralis | reverse complement strand
TAACAGCCATGCACACATCTAGATAGACAACCCAGTAACAGCCATGCACACATCTAGTTAGACAACCTAGTAACAGCCATGCACACATCTAGTTAGACAAACCAGTAACAGCCATGCACACATCTAGATAGACAACCCAGTAACAGCCATGCACACATCTAGATAGACAACCCAGTAACAGCCATGATGCACAACCTGTGTGCTGCTGGATGCAACAGTAGCGAGCACCTCATTAGTGAAATTGTCGTTGCACCTTCAAAATAAAATATATATTTGGATTTGATTGAAACATAATACAAACTGTCGATGATAAAGTGTTTGTTCTAGAAAAAGTATAAAGAAGGTTGAATTGTTAGATCATTTTATATATTTTTATATTAAATGTAATATATTAAAAGACAGACAACTGATAAAACTGTAGTGGATGGTAGGTGGATACTATGCTCTCTAGTTATTCAAACTGTTAAAAACTAAAAAGTAAACGTTAGTGAAGTCAAGTAAAATATGTGAGAGTGAGTATCTGACTCCGATGGCACCAACCAAAACACTCTCGAGATGTACTACAGATATATAATGTATTTGACTCTCTGCAACATCGCATGAAAAAATATCATCCTCAGGCTGTCGTTTACAACATACGTGAAACAAATCGTATACAATTACAACTTGGAATATTAGCAACTACACAAATCTTATGCTGTACAATGGATTTTGAAAATGTTATCACGAGTTAGAAGTGTAAAAAGTGGACAGAATCCAAGTGTTGCATGATTCCACTGTATATTTTACATCAATATTACGATGACCTTTATTATTGAAGAGAAAAGTCGACGAGACATACAACTCACTTCAATGCTGTGCATAGAACACACGTTTATCCACCACCTACGTCGTATGCTACGAACTGGAGCCATAATACCATCGACTCTTGCTGGGCTTTAAAACATTCCGTACTATATCGCCCCTATTCAAAGACAAACAAGGCTACTAACAACTTTCCTACGAGCACATTTTAGGCCATTCTTTAATTTGGCATTTTATATGATGATATCAAACTATATAAAACTAAAATAACTAAAATAAAAAAGTTATTCTTTTTTAATTAGAACTTCGGGTACCTCATATGAAGTTGCAGCTCTGCAAACATACACACATACATTTTTAATTTCACCGGTTCCAACATATTTAGCTCTATCAGAGTTTTAGCTAACGGTCAGTCAGGATCTGACCTTACCCACGGTCACAGGATGATACAAAAACGCATTATGTAATCACCAAACAAATGCAGATGATTTCTGCAATGTCAGGCATTGTATTGACGAAATAAATTAATTGGCTAATGTTTTTATTCTGTAGTTATATATTTTTTCATTTTTGAGACGGACCAAATTATAGACCCTCTGATTGGCTGCCCGAACTGCCGCTCATCCATAGCAACCGTATATAACTAGTGCCAAGCATAGTTCCAGCTTCCTCTGCTTCGCGTTGAAGGTGAACTCTCGTGTCTAGCTGTTTCTCAATGTCAAGGATGCTTCCTTGGTAGGACTGATCCTTCCAAGTCATTTCCTTCAGAGGCGAGACTCCTCTTTAGGATTCGAAGAACACGTAAATGGAACAGGCTAGCAAGTGCACGTCATTGCGTCATTACGTTAGTATGAAGGTCCGCGTTTTATTGTTTTTCGCGCCCTGCGGAGGTTGAAAATGGAGGTGCTAGTTGTTTGCCTGATTTACAATGTTTTTGTGGAGATGGAGATGGAGAGGAAGCATCGGCGTCAGGATCGCCGGAGGAGGAGGCTGTTAATGTGTCGCCACCTCTGTCAAAGACGTGGGATGGTAAGTTAAAAACGATTATATTGCCTGAGTGAACTGAACTGCGTCCATAGTTTTTCATGGCAACGCTGTGTTATAGGCTACTTAGCAACGGTCTGCTATCAAGAAATAACAGACCGGACCGGAATTCAACCAAGCCATGTAATAATATTTGATATTTAAACATATTTATAATTTAACAGCTATTTGTTAAAGACTTGTCCTCTCACAAGTTTTTTTATTTCCCTAACTAAGTTATTTTTTACACTATTGAGCAAAATGATCCCTTCAGTCTTTCTCTCTAACTTACATTCTGAATGTGTGTGCTTTCTACATAAGTATTTATTACATTCAACACAAATGGTACAGAGCTGAGCAGAGCTGGCATATTTTCCAATTGACACTTTAAGTTTGAGAAGTTTAATAGCCGATAAGTTGAATAGTTTAACCAACATTAAATAAATGGCAAAATTGAAATTATACTTAAACCTTCCTCTCTCCTTTTTGTACAGGCTCGGCACTACTGTGTCATAAATGCCACAGTGCCAGTACTGCAGCGGTACTATGGAGGGGAGGACACTCGGCCAGACTTCAGGCTGGGCAGAGAGGCCATGCAGCAGCTGATGGTGGCCCTGAAGACTGACAGGCAGCATGGATGGGGCCCGACCCTGGAGACACTCGTGTTCCTGTTCTGGCTGGCAACCGGTTCAGCCTACAGAGTTGTCTCCAGGGTTTTTAGCATGCCTCTTCAGACAGTCTTCAGGGTGGTCCACAGAATGGTGGATGAGGTGGTGGCTGTGCTCCCCCATTTTGTGCACTTACCCCGCACACAGGAGGAGCTCCAAGTGGTTGGTGGTGGGTTTGCTCGCCTGGCTCACCACCAAGCATTTGGCAAGGCAGCAGGGGCAGTAGATGGCTGCCATATTAGAATCAAATGTCCCGGTGGCCCTGATGGTCACGATTACCATAACCGGAAGCTATTTCCTTCAGTGGTGCTCCAGGCAGTCTGTGACCATCAGGGTCGCTTTATTGACATTTTTGTGGGTTACCCAGGAAGCGTGCATGATGCACGCACCCTTAAGAACAGCCCCATCTACACTAGGGGGAATTACCCCCCGCCTGGGTATTTTCTCCTAGCTGACGGTGGCTACCCATGTCTACAGGAACCTCTGGCCCTTATCACACCATATAAGAGGCCAGTGAGAGGCATGGAAGAGCAGAGGTTTAACTATCATCATTTCAGAGGTCGCACAATCATTGAGCGTGCATTTGGAATGATGAAAACCCGCTTCAGGTGCATCTTTTTAGAAGCACTTGAAGTACAAACACTGTTTGTCCCTAAGGTAATAAATCATTGCAATACTTCTTCAGTGAATTTCTTAATCAAATCATCTACTCAAAATAACAGTTAATGGTTAACAACTGCTAAAGTCACTATGTTCTGTGTTCATGTATTTTTTTTCCATATCTCAACAGTCTTGTATCCTTTTGCTCTGCCTTGTGGACAGGTGGTGACGGCTTGTGTAATTTTACACAACATTTGTGTTGGTGTCGGGGATGTGCTGGAAGAGGTTGTGGAGGACAACAACCAGCCGCCTGTGGAGCTGTCTCTGTCCTCGGCTGTGTGCTGCTTTCTATCGCTCGGGTACCGAAGAACAACGGGATTCTCCTCTTAATTGACTCCGTGTCGGGATAAAAATGTCCATATTCGTAGAAGTACCTCAAGCTCCTCCGGTGGCCGTGTTTTAACTCACTGCCGACTTTAGAGAGGACGTCCACCCGCTGAAGGTGAATTTGGGAGTCGGAGGTAAGAGAAAGATCCCTTTCAGCCAGCTAGCTTGGTAGAGTAGTTATTTGTTTAAACAGCTTTAATATGTTGACAACGAGTGTAGCATGATATTAGCTCGGGAACTAAACATAGACATGACCTTCGTACTGGTTGTCATGGCTGCAGCATAACGGTGTTTTGGTTAAAATGTAGAAATACTGCCCTGCCGTCAATGGCAGCAGACTGTCGTAAACAATGTTGTTCTGCTATACAATATACCAGCACTTCTCAAAGTCCGGACTCCGATCCGGACCCGGAGGGAATTCAATCCGGACCCGCCTCCGTTTCGTATTTCAACAGCAGTAATTTTGTGTAAGAAATTAAAAGTATGGATTTCCTACTTTGATAAACGCATTCCTGTCAAAATCATTTGGAAAAAATTGAGTTTTTAAAGATGATTGGACAGAGGTATGCGTTCATTTTGCCCCAATCCAGCACGAAGCCATTCTGTTTGATTTCTAACGAGACACTTGGAGTTGTGAAGAGTGGAAATGTCAAACGGCATTATGAAACAAAACACGGTGTTTGTTGGTCCTGTGAGCATAACATGTTCAGATGATTTTACTTGAATCGTGCAGAAAACAGATCGAAGGGATGGAGATGTATAAGAGAGAAAGAGCTGAGACAGGACAGAGAATAGGGAATATATTAGTTTGAGGGTAAAGAGAACCTCATTATCTTCACTCATGGGATGCAGACTATTTTAACACACACACACACACATTTAAAGTACGATTTGTCAAATCGAACTAATTTGTGTGTTAATATGCCTGACTTGAGCCTTTAAATTTGTTCCTGCAGATTGATTTGTTCAATGAATGTGCAGGTTTACATACATAAATAAACTGTTAAACTGCAATTGGATTTTGTTTAGTTATTGAGTACAAATCAAACCCAGGGTGAGATCAATAAACCAATACAGTGCTAATATTTGAATGGGCCCTGGGCCACTTTGTACTGTAAAATTTTGGCCCCGACATCAAAAAGGTTAAGAACCCCTGGTGTAAAGCACACTGCCACTGGACTCTGGAGTAGTGTTAAGCACACTGCCACTGGACTCTGGAGTGGTGTAAAGCACACTGCCACTGGACTCTGGAGTGGTGTAAAGCACACTGACTCTGGAGTAGTGTAAAGCACACTGCCACTGGACTCTGGAGTAGTGTAAAGCACACTGCCACTGGACTCTGGAGTAGTGTAAAGCACACTGCCACTGGACTCTGGAGTAGTGTAAAGCACACTGCCACAGGACTCTGGAGTGGTGTAAAGCACACTGCCACTGGACTCTGGAGTGGTGTAAAGCACACTGCCACAGGAGTCCAATGGTTCCGGACCTTTGACATTGATGAAAATTTTGATTTGGACCTTTGAGTGTAGACTTTGAGAACCCCTGCTCTAGTCAGTCAGTTGTTCAGTTAGACAAGCCTCCAGTCAGTCGTTCAGCTAGACAAGCCTCCAGTCAGTCAGTCGTTCAGTTATACAGAGCTTCCAGTCCGTCAGTCGTTCAGGCAGGCAGAACCTCCAAGTAGCCAGTCAGGCAGAACCCGTAGCCAGTCAGGCAGAACCTCCAGTCCGTCAGTCGGTCATTAATACTCCCTCTCCTCCTGTCCTTCCCCAGCCTACCGTACAGATGAATGTCAGCCGTGGGTTCTGCCTGTGGAGAAGATGATCGTGGAGGACAGCAGTCTGAACCACGAGTATCTTCCCATCCTGGGTCTTCCTGAGCTCCGCTCTGCCGCTTCCAAGGTGGCGCTGGGGGAGAACAGTCCTGCCATTAAGGATGGAAGGGTACGTCATTAATTTTCCCAACGCAGAGCATGATGGGGCCCCGGAGAACCGGACGGGGCCCCGGTGAACCTGATGGGGCCCTGGAGAACCTGATGGGGCCCGGGAGAACTGGCTAGACACTTTAATGGACGTGTGAAACAAGAAGACATAAAGAGTTGAAAGTTGAAGTTATGTAAAACCATAGGCTGATTTGTTTATCATCAGCAGTTTCCCCGTCATTCCTACATACCTTGAGCTGAGACACCACTTGGATCAATATGATAATGTGTTTTCTGTTGGCTGTGCTGTATCAAGGCCACGCCTCCTCCTTGGCATGTCCTGAAGCATTTCCCGTTTGTCCAATCGGTCTGTGATCCATGTGTGGCCTTCAAAATGGTGGTTAGCGAGTTGCTGGTCTCTGTCAGCCGTCCTGGGTAGCCCAACGGATCGGAGTCGGGGTCACCTGTAACCCTGGTTACTAAGAGCGGGCCAAAAATGTGGGGTGACATTCACTTAATGTATTAGGTGTTGTTTTAAAGCGTGTGTGTGTTTGTGTTCTTCCTCCTCTCCCCTGCAGAGAACCACAATGCAGTGTTTGCTGATGCCGGGTTTACCGACATACGCCCCTACCACTACTGGGACGGAGCAAAGAAGGGTCTGGACCGTACTGGCATCATGAATGACCTGGAGGTGAGAGGGATGGGGGGGAGGGATGGGAGAGGGATGGAGGGGTAAGGTTATAGGGCAAGGGGAATTGAGTGTTTGAGTTTGGTTCGGTTTCTCATGACTGATGTTTTTATTTCTATGCCGGCAGAAAGCCCCAGAACACTCCATCTTCGTCCTGCACGCCTGCGCACACATCTCACTGGGACTGACCCCACCCCGGCGGAGGGGAAAAGATTGCTGAGGTCATGAAGGTGAGACGAGAGAAAGAGCTTTTCGCAGGATGCAGTGCTAAAAGCCTAAAAAGTTCATGAAAAACCTCTTTGTAAGGTTCCAAAACTCCACAAACTCAAGTAGAGAAGCTGGTCTCTCTCCACTTTTCTCCCTTCTTAAAAGAAGCCGCCTCGTTTGATGAAGCTCATGCTTAAGATCTTTCAAATCAGACTCAAATGTTTTCCCCAAAGCAAGCAGGGGTTCCTCTTTTAAGAATGATGGGCTTTTGGGGTCAAGAGAATGCACTCCTTCCATTATCTCACAGTTATTTTCTCCTATGTATTTCTGCTGTAAGACAGTCAAGTACCCGATAGAAAATACTTTTATTGAACTCTTCATTGTTTGCAAACTCAGAGTGCCTCTGTCCAACAGTGCTCATTACAAGTGAATTCAGACATTTCAAATTGGTCTTTGGTCGTCTCTTGTTTTGCGCTTCTGTTCTAATGTTGCAGTGGTGCACAGGTTCTTCAATCTCTACAGAGTACTCTAGCCATGGATTGTCCTTATACCAAAAGCTGTTGAATGACCGTGTAAACTTTCCAAATGGGGTTTGTGGAAACCTGGCGAGACATGGCTGAACAGGTTCTTCATCCTTCGATCTTGAGATGTCTTTAAGTAAAAATGAAATAAATACCACAGACACTTTTTATTATACTAGTCTAGATCATGGCTATTATACTGTTAATGTTTTTCTACATGGCTAATGTACCTACCACTTGGTCCTTTTGGTGCACATGTGATGCTTGAGCTGGGTGTGGGGAGTTCAGTGCATTCTTCTTTTTCTATCAGGACTGGCTCGCTGTCTTCCTCATCACTGGTAGAAATAACCGTCTCACTCTGGTTTTCTTCTGAAATTGAATTAATTATAAAATTATAATTGGATATTATACCATAATACTTTGCACAAAAATCATCACACAATCTGAATTTCAGACACAATTTACTGGCTCTGCTCACGGCTCTGACCTGCTGGTGATACACTGGGTTCTTGTGTGTCATCATCTTTCTCTTCTTGACTTCTGTTCACCACCTACATATGGTTCACTACTACGACAGCTGACACTGGGATTTGTTTGGCCCGGATCTGCACCTGACTTTTGCTTCTTTAGAAAGAAGTTGGTGATATCACTTTTTCTCTACATTCTGCTGTCCCTATTTGGAACAATTTGCTTGTTTACCATTTACCATGAGTTGTTTACCATTTACCATGAGTACACCGTTACTAATAATACAAATACTAAAGTAATACATTACGACAAAATCTGAGTATATTGAGGTCTAGTCTATTTGACAACAAAAGGAAAATTGCTTAAAGACGTCTAGACATGTTAAGTGTTAATAAATTGTATGTCTACACAAACTTACTTCAGTACATCACTACAGTCACATCTACTATCTCCGCGGTGGTTTTATTAAGAGTAGCTCAATATACTGCATTACACGTGCCAATATGAATAAGCCTACCTAATGTCTGTGATTGTTGCTGAACATTTGCTAACGACATGTTTTAATTCCTCCTCTTTGATGACAGAGAGAGAGGGGGAGATAGAGTTTAACCCCAAAACCACAGCACCATCTGGTACATCAGCGAAACGGGAAAATTATTTACAGTGAGCCGGGTTCAACCCAACAAATCCAGGAGGCTGGTTCTTTTCGGTTCCTGAGCTCTTTCTCTCGTCTCACCTTCATGACCTCAGCAATCTTCTCCCACTCCGCCGGGGTGGGGTCAGTCCCAGTGAGATTGTGTGCGCAGGCGTGCAGGACGAAGATTGAGTGTTCTGGGGCTTTCTGCCGGCATAGAAATAAAAACATCAGTCATGAGAAACCGAACCAAACTCAAACACTCAACTCCCTTGCCCTATAACCTTACCCCCCATCCCTCTCCCATCCCTCCCCCCATCCCTCTCACCTCCAGGTCATTCATGATGCCAGTACGGTCCAGACCCTTGTTTGCTCCGTCCCAGTAGTAGTAGGGGCGTATGTCGGTAAACCCGGCATCAGCAAACACTGCATTGTGGTTCTCTGCAGGGGAGAGGAGGAGGAAGAACACAAACACGCTTTGAAACAACACCTAATACATTAAGTGAATGTCACCCCACGTTTTTGGCCCGCTCTTAGTAACCAGGGTTACAGGTGACCCCGACTCCGATCCGTTGGGCTACCCAGGACGGCTGACAGAGACCAGCACCTCGCTAACCACCATTTTGAAGGCCACACATGGACCACAGACCGATTGGACAAACGGGAAATGCTTCAGGACATGCCAAGGAGGAGGCGTGGCCTTGATACAGCACAGCCAACAGAAAACACATTATCATATTGATCCAAGTGGTGTCTCAGCTCAAGGTATGTCAGAATGACGGGAAACTGCTGATGATAAACAAATCAGCCTATGGTTTTACATAACTTCAACTTTCAACTCTTTATGTCTTCTTGTTTCACACGTCCATTAAAGTGTCTAGCCAGTTCTCCCGGGCCCCATCAGGTTCTCCAGGGCCCCATCAGGTTCTCCGGGGCCCCATCATGCTCTGCGTTGGGAAAATTAATGACGTACCCTTCCATCCTTAATGGCAGGACTGTTCTCCCCAGCGCCACCTTGGAAGCGGCAGAGCGGAGCTCAGGAAGACCCAGGATGGTAAGATACTCGTGGTTCAGACTGCTGTCCTCCACGAACATCTTCTCCACAGGCAGAACCACGGCTGACATTCATCTGTAAGGTAGGCTGGGGAAGGACAGGAGGAGAGGGAGTATTAATGACTGACTGACGGACTGGAGGTTCTGCCTGACTGGCTACGGGTTCTGCCTGACTGGCTACTTGGAGGTTCTGCCTGCCTGAACGACTGACTGACTGGAGGCTTGTCTAACTGAACGACTGACTGACTAGAGCAGGGGTTCTCAAAGTCTACACTCAAAGGTCCAAATCAAAATTTTCATCAATGTCAAAGGTCCGGAACCATTGGACTCCTGTGGCAGTGTGCTTTACACCACTCCAGAGTCCAGTGGCAGTGTGCTTTACACCACTCCAGAGTCCAGTGGCAGTGTGCCAGAGTCCAGTGGCAGTGTGCTTTACACCACTCCAGAGTCCAGTGGCAGTGTGCTTTACACCACTCCAGAGTCCAGTGGCAGTGTGCTTTACACTACTCCAGAGTCCAGTGGCAGTGTGCTTTACACTACTCCAGAGTCCAGTGGCAGTGTGCTTTACACTACTCCAGAGTCCAGTGGCAGTGTGCTTTACACCAGGGTTCTTAACCTTTTTGATGTCGGGGCCCAAATTTTACAGTACAAAGTGGCCCAGGGCCCATTCAAATATTAGCACTGTATTTGGTTTATTGATCTCACCCTGGGTTTGATTTGTACTCAACTAAACAAAATCTACTTGCAGTTTAACAGTTTATTTATGTATGTAAACCTGCACATTCATTGAACAAATCAATCTGCAGGAACAAATTTAATGGCTCAAGTCAGGCATATTAACACAAAAATTAGTTCGATTTGACAAATCGTACTTTAAATGTGTGTGTGTGTGTGTTAAAATAGTCTGCATCCCATGAGTGAAGATAATGAGGTTCTCTTTACCCTCAAACTAATATATTCCCTATTCTCTGTCCTGTCTCAGCTCTTTCTCTCTTATACATCTCCATCCCTTCGATCTGTTTTCTGCACGATTCAAGTAAAATCATCTGAACATGTTATGCTCACAGGAACAACAAACACCGTGTTTTGTTTCATAATGCCGTTTGACATTTCCACTCTTCACAACTCCAAGTGTCTCGTTAGAAATCAAACAGAACGGCTTCGTGCTGGATTGGGGCAAATGAACGCATACCTCTGTCCAATCATCTTTAAAAACTCTATTTTTTCCATCAACTTTTCTTTTCCTGGACAATGACATCCTCCACACCCATTCAAACGCTTTACTGCGGTGAAGTGTCGCGTCGCGCGGCTCGCGCCCGATTACGTCAAAAGTATACACTGACTGGATGTCATGGCAACTGAATCACGGAGGAAAACTTTAAATATATCGCCTTCGCTTTAATTTCGGACCATCTCCAAAGAGACATAAACACTAGACAACTGATTTTGACAGGAATGCGTTTATCAAAGTAGGAAATCCATACTTTTAATTTCTTACACAAAATTACTGCTGTTGAAATACGAAACGGAGGCGGGTCCGGATTGAATTCCCTCCGGGTCCGGAGCGGAGTCCGGACTTTGAGAAGTGCTGGTATATTGTATAGCAGAACAACATTGTTTACGACAGTCTGCTGCCATTGACGGCAGGGCAGTATTTCTACATTTTAACCAAAACACCGTTACGCTGCAGCCATGACAACCAGTACGAAGGTCATGTCTATGTTTAGTTCCCAAGCATTACAGCCAGCTAATATCATGCTACACTCGTTGTCAACATATTTAAGCTGTTTAAACAAATAACTACACACCAAGCTAGCTGGCTGAAAGGGATCTTTCTCTTACCTCCGACTCCCAAATTCACCTTCAGCGGGTGGACGTCCTCTCTAAAGTCGGCAGTGAGTTAAAACACGGCCACCGGAAGAGCTTGAGGTACTTCTACGAATATAGACATTTTTATCCCGACACGGAGTCAATTAAGTGGAGAATCCCGTTATTCTTCGGTACCCGAGCGATAGAAAGCAGCACACAGCCGAGGACAGAGACAGAGACAGCTCCACAGGCGGCTGGTTGTTGTCCTCCTCCACAACCTCTTCCAGCACATCCCCGACACCAACACAAATGTTGTGTAAAATTACACAAGCCGTCACCACCTGTCCACAAGGCAGAGCAAAAGTATACAAGACTGTTGAGATATGGAAAAAAAATACATGAACACAGAACATAGTGACTTTAGCAGTTGTTAACCATTAACTGTTATTTTGAGTAGATGATTTGATTAAGAAATTCACTGAAGAAGTATTGCAATGATTTATTACCTTAGGGACAAACAGTGTTTGTACTTCAAGTGCTTCTAAAAGATGCACCTGAAGCGGGTTTTCATCATTCCAAATGCACGCTCAATGATTGTGCGACCTCTGGAATGATGATAGTTAAACCTCTGCCCTGCCTCTCACTGGCCTCTTATATGGTGTGATAAGGGCCAGGGGTTCCTGTAGACATGGGTAGCCACCGTCAGCTAGGATAAAATACCCAGGCGGAGGGTAATTCCCCCTAGTGTAGATGGGGCTGTTCTTAAGGATGCGTGCATCATGCACGCTTCCTGGGTAACCACCAAAAATGTCAATAAAGCGACCCTGATGGTCACAGACTGCCTGGAGCACAACTGAAGGAAATAGCTTTCTGTTATTGTAATCGTGACCATCAGGGCCACCGGGACATTTGATTCTAATATGGCAGCCATCTACTGCCCCTGCTGCCTTGCCAAATGCTTGGTGGTGAGCCAGGCGAGCAAACCCACCACCAACCACTTGGAGCTCCTCCTGTGTGCGGGGTAAATGCACAAAATGGGGGAGCACAGCCACCACCTCATCCACCATTCTGTGGACCACCCTGAAGACTGTCGGAAGAGGCATGCTAAAAACCCTGGAGACAACTCTGTAGGCTGAACCGGTTGCCAGCCAGAACAGGAACACGAGTGTCTCCAGGGTCGGGCCCCATCCATGCTGCCTGTCAGTCTTCAGGGCCACCATCAGCTGCTGCATGGCCTCTCTGCCCAGCCTGAAGTCTGGCCGAGTGTCCTCCCCTCCATAATACCGCTGCAGTACTGGCACTGTGGCATTTATGACAAAAAGAAGAGAGGAAGGTTTAAGTATAATTTCAATTTTGCCATTTATTTAATGTTTGTTAAACTATTCAACTTATCGGCTATTAAACTTCTCAAACTTAAAGTGTCAATTGGAAAATATGCCAGCTCTGCTCAGCTCTGTACCATTTGTGTTGAATGTAATAAATACTTATGCAGAAAGCACACACATTCAGAATCAGGGTTTCTGCAGGTATCAGCCATCTCATTTAATGCATTTTCATGCCCTTTTTCATGCCACTTTAAACTAATTTCATGCCCATGTCCAACTGCAGATACTTTCACAAACAAATTGTGAGCATTTGACAATGCTGTTTTTTAACTGTCAGATGGCTCACAAGAAGGTTTACAGTCATTAAACGCAACACAAAGTGCTTCACAAAATAATAACACCACAGAAATACAAATATTTAAAACACTGTTCATTGAGCAGCTCGCGTCTCTGCCCCGTGGATCTCAAAACAACATGCACTGATAATTAAAGTAATGAACCTATACTGGTTACGGCAGTAGGCAAATTCGACAAAATCATGTCAACCCCTGTCCTCCCCACCACCCCATCCCCACACACTCGCTGTTAAATGCCTCTCCGGGTTTACCATCTACGCCAGGGCCTGAATTTTGTTAGGTGGGTCACATGGGGGTCTAAATATTATGGAGGAGAGAATAACTTCTGATGCATCTATCTAATTTAATCATCTTCATTTATTAATATCTACACATTTGTGTGCATGAATTGAGCATTTCCAGTTGTGCCACATGTGGGTGGCTCCTGCAGACTATCTGAATGTGGTTTGAGGTTAATAGGTCACTGCTCAAAAAACTATTAAGATTTCCAGTATTTAAATGTATTTTTTTTAAATGTATGTTTTAAATGTTTTATTTTGAAAAACCAAATTATGTGCAACATGTGAAATACCTTAAGTAAATTGAGGTTTCAAGTGATTTCACAAAAAAATGATTTTACAGTTTTAAATGTTTATTAAACGTCTCTTACACCATTTCCTTAAAAAAAAAAAGCTGTGCAATATCTAGTTGTACTCTATAAAACAATCTGACAGTGGTTTGAAGTTTCAAGGCCAAATGGTTAAACAGCTATTGAATTCCTAACTTTAAGACGTACTTTATTGACGGTCCCTAACTATAAGCACACGGAGGTTTCTATCCGTCTATATCACCGGGTGTAGTGTGGCTGCTTGTGGGAAAACCGGACCTGATCTCGGGCTCCGAATATCCGTTGAATATCCCACCAACTTTACCTCGGTCTGAGATGAAGCAAAGATATTTGTGCGGGAATTTCTCGCACTATAAAAACTAACCTTGCGGGAATGGTTTAAATTATGCGCAATCCCCGCACCGAAATTCAAGCCCTGGACGGGATTAACCAGGTTCTGAATAGTTCATCCTCCAACCACTTCTGCTGAAACTTGAATTTTCCCATTTTACCATCATTAGATATTTGCTCCATTCTTTTACCACAGCACACACTCACTTACTCACTCACTCGATAGACAGCAGACTCACTCGCACAGCACCTTGCATTAATAGCATCAGGTGTCGCGACTTCGTGCACCAGCCGTACAAAACAGCCAATTAAAAGGTTCCGCCTTTCAACCATTACGCTATACTTCCGATCAAAATTAGATTTAGATGTTTATATAGTCAAAATAAATCATGAAAAACAATGTTTTTATTCCATCAAGTTTACATAATTTTTTAATGCCTTTGAACATCGAATTCATGCTTTTTCATGCCAATTAATGCCTGAATTTTCACAAAATCTATTTAATGACTTTTCATGCTTTTTAATGACCCGCGGAAACCCTGAGAATGTAAGTTAGAGAGAAAGACTGAAGGGATCATTTTGCTCAATAGTGTAAAAAACTTAGTTAGGGAAATAAAAAAACTTGTGAGAGGACAAGTCTTTAACAAATAGCTGTTAAATTATAAATATGTTCAAATATCAAATATTATTACATGGCTTGGTTGAATTCCGGTCCGGTCTGTTATTTCTTGATAGCAGACCGTTGCTAAATAGCCTATAACACAGCGTTGCCATGAAAAACTATGGACGCAGTTCAGTTCACTCAGGCAATATAATCGTTTTAACTTACCATCCCACGTCTTTGACAGAGGTGGCGACACATTAACAGCCTCCTCCTCCGGCGATCCTGACGCCGATGCTTCCTCTCCATCTCCATCTCCACAAAAACATTGTAAATCAGGCAAACAACTAGCACCTCCATTTTCAACCTCCGCAGGGCGCGAAAAACAATAAAACGCGGACCTTCATACTAACGTAATGACGCAATGACGTGCACTTGCTAGCCTGTTCCATTTACGTGTTCTTCGAATCCTAAAGAGGAGTCTCGCCTCTGAAGGAAATGACTTGGAAGGATCAGTCCTACCAAGGAAGCATCCTTGACATTGAGAAACAGCTAGACACGAGAGTTCACCTTCAACGCGAAGCAGAGGAAGCTGGAACTATGCTTGGCACTAGTTATATACGGTTGCTATGGATGAGCGGCAGTTCGGGCAGCCAATCAGAGGGTCTATAATTTGGTCCGTCTCAAAAATGAAAAAATATATAACTACAGAATAAAAAAACATTAGCCAATTAATTTATTTCGTCAATACAATGCCTGACATTGCAGAAATCATCTGCATTTGTTTGGTGATTACATAATGCGTTTTTGTATCATCCTGTGACCGTGGGTAAGGTCAGATCCTGACTGACCGTTAGCTAAAACTCTGATAGAGCTAAATATGTTGGAACCGGTGAAATTAAAAATGTATGTGTGTATGTTTGCAGAGCTGCAACTTCATATGAGGTACCCGAAGTTCTAATTAAAAAAAGAATAACTTTTTTATTTTAGTTATTTTAGTTTTATATAGTTTGATATCATCATATAAAATGCCAAATTAAAGAATGGCCTAAAATGTGCTCGTAGGAAAGTTGTTAGTAGCCTTGATTGTCTTTGAATAGGGGCGATATAGTACGGAATGTTTTAAAGCCCAGCAAGAGTCGATGGTATTATGGCTCCAGTTCGTAGCATACGACGTAGGTGGTGGATAAACGTGTGTTCTATGCACAGCATTGAAGTGAGTTGTAAGTCCCGTCGATTTTTCTCTTCAATAATAAAGGTAATCATAATATTGATGTAAATACACTTCTAACTCGTGATAACATTTTCAAAATCCATTGTACAGCATAAGATTTGTGTAGTTGCTAATATTCCAAGTTGTAATTGTATACGATTTGTTTCACATATGTTGTAAACGACAGCCTGAGGATGATAATTTTTTCATGCGATGTTGCAGAGAGTCAAATACATTATATATCTGTAGTACATCTCGAGAGTGTTTTGGTTGGTGCCATCGGAGTCAGATACTCACTCTCACATATTTTACTTGACTTCACTAACGTTTACTTTTTAGTTTTTAACAGTTTGAATAACTAGAGAGCATAGTATCCACCTACCATCCACTACAGTTTTATCAGTTGTCTGTCTTTTAATATATTACATTTAATATAAAAATATATAAAATGATCTAACAATTCAACCTTCTTTATACTTTTTCTAGAACAAACACTTTATCATTCGACAGTTTGTATTATGTTTCAATCAAATCCAAATATATCTTTTATTTTGAAGGTGGAAACGACCATTTCACTAATGAGGTGCTCGCTACTGTTGCTTCCAGCAGCACATAGGTTGTGCATCATGGCTGTTACTGGGTGCCTATAGATGTGTGCATGGCTGTTACTGGGTGGTCTATCTAAATGTGTGCATGGCTGTTACTGGGTTGTCTAACTAGATGTGCATGGCTGTTACTGGGTTGTCTATCTAGATGTGTGCATGGCTGTTACTGGGTTGTCTATCTAGATGTGTGCATGGCTGTTACTGGGTTGTCTATCTAGATGTGTGCATGGCTGTTACTGGGTTGTCTATCTAGATGTGTGCATGGCTGTTACTGGGTTGTCTATCTAGATGTGTGCATGGCTGTTACTGGGTTGTCTAACTAGATGTGTGCATGGCTGTTACTGGGTTGTCTATCTAGATGTGTGCATGGCTGTTACTGGGTTGTCTATCTAGATATTGTGCATGGCTGTTACTGGGTTGTCTATCTAGATGTGTGCATGGCTGTTACTAGGTTGTCTATCTAGATGTGTGCATGGCTGTTACTGGGTTGTCTAACTAGATGTGTGCATGGCTGTTATCTAGATGTGTGCATAGCTGTTACTGGGGTTGTCTATCTAGATGTGTGCAGCTGTTACATAGCATGGCTGTTACATCTAGATAGACAACCCAGTAACAGCCATGCACACATCTAGATAGACAACCCAGTAACAGCCATGCACACATCTAGATAGACAACCCAGTAACAGCCATGCACACATCTAGTTAGACAACCCAGTAACAGCCATGCACACATCTAGATAGACAACCCAGTAACAGCCATGCACACATCTAGATAGACAACCCAGTAACAACCCAGTAACAGCCATGCACACATCTAGATAGACAACCCAGTAACAGCCATGCACACATCTAGATAGACAACCCAGTAACAGCCATGCACACATCTAGATAGACAACCCAGTAACAGCCATGCACACATCTAGATAGACAACCCAGTAACAGCCATGCACACATCTAGATAGACAATAGACAACCCAGTAACAGCCATGCACACATCTACATCTAGATAGACAACCCAGTAACAGCCATGCACACATCTAGATAGACAACCCAGTAACAGCCATGCACACATCTAGATAGACAACCCAGTAACAGCCATGCACACATCTAGTTAGACAACCCAGTAACAGCCATGCACACATTTAGATAGACCACCCAGTAACAGCCATGCACACATCTATAGGCAACCCAGTAACAGCCATGATGCACAACCTATGTGCTGCTGGAAGCAACAGTAGCGAGCACCTCATTAGTGAAATGGTCGTTCCACCTTCAAAATAAAAGATATATTTGGATTTGATTGAAACATAATACAAACTGTCGAATGATAAAGTGTTTGTTCTAGAAAAAGTATAAAGAAGGTTGAATTGTTAGATCATTTTATATATTTTTATATTAAATGTAATATATTAAAAGACAGACAACTGATAAAACTGTAGTGGATGGTAGGTGGATACTATGCTCTCTAGTTATTCAAACTGTTAAAAACTAAAAAGTAAACGTTAGTGAAGTCAAGTAAAATATGTGAGAGTGAGTATCTGACTCCGATGGCACCAACCAAAACACTCTCGAGATGTACTACAGATATATAATGTATTTGACTCTCTGCAACATCGCATGAAAAATTATCATCCTCAGGCTGTCGTTTACAACATATGTGAAACAAATCGTATACAATTACAACTTGGAATATTAGCAACTACACAAATCTTATGCTGTACAATGGATTTTGAAAATGTTATCACGAGTTAGAAGTGTAAAAAGTGGACAGAATCCAAGTGTTGCATGATTCCACTGTATATTTTACATCAATATTACGATGACCTTTATTATTGAAGAGAAAAGTCGACGAGACATACAACTCACTTCAATGCTGTGCATAGAACACACGTTTATCCACCACCTACGTCGTATGCTACGAACTGGAGCCATAATACCATCGACTCTTGCTGGGCTTTAAAACATTCCGTACTATATCGCCCTATTCAAAGACAATCAAGGCTACTAACAACTTTCCTACGAGCACATTTTAGGCCATTCTTTAATTTGGCATTTTATATGATGATATCAAACTATATAAAACTAAAATAACTAAAATAAAAAAGTTATTCTTTTTTAATTAGAACTTCGGGTACCTCATATGAAGTTGCAGCTCTGCAAACATACACACATACATTTTTAATTTCACCGGTTCCAACATATTTAGCTCTATCAGAGTTTTAGCTAACGGTCAGTCAGGATCTGACCTTACCCACGGTCACAGGATGATACAAAAACGCATTATGTAATCACCAAACAAATGCAGATGATTTCTGCAATGTCAGGCATTGTATTGACGAAATAAATTAATTGGCTAATGTTTTTTTATTCTGTAGTTATATATTTTTCATTTTTGAGACGGACCAAATTATAGACCCTCTGATTGGCTGCCCGAACTGCCGCTCATCCATAGCAACCGTATATAACTAGTGCCAAGCATAGTTCCAGCTTCCTCTGCTTCGCGTTGAAGGTGAACTCTCGTGTCTAGCTGTTTCTCAATGTCAAGGATGCTTCCTTGGTAGGACTGATCCTTCCAAGTCATTTCCTTCAGAGGCGAGACTCCTCTTTAGGATTCGAAGAACACGTAAATGGAACAGGCTAGCAAGTGCACGTCATTGCGTCATTACGTTAGTATGAAGGTCCGCGTTTTATTGTTTTTCGCGCCCTGCGGAGGTTGAAAATGGAGGTGCTAGTTGTTTGCCTGATTTACAATGTTTTTGTGGAGATGGAGATGGAGAGGAAGCATCGGCGTCAGGATCGCCGGAGGAGGAGGCTGTTAATGTGTCGCCACCTCTGTCAAAGACGTGGGATGGTAAGTTAAAAACGATTATATTGCCTGAGTGAACTGAACTGCGTCCATAGTTTTTCATGGCAACGCTGTGTTATAGGCTACTTAGCAACGGTCTGCTATCAAGAAATAACAGACCGGACCGGAATTCAACCAAGCCATGTAATAATATTTGATATTTGAACATATTTATAATTTAACAGCTATTTGTTAAAGACTTGTCCTCTCACAAGTTTTTTTATTTCCCTAACTAAGTTTTTTACACTATTGAGCAAAATGATCCCTTCAGTCTTTCTCTCTAACTTACATTCTCAGGGTTTCCGCGGGTCATTAAAAAGCATGAAAAGTCATTAAATAGATTTTGTGAAAATTCAGGCATTAATTGGCATGAAAAAGCATGAATTCGATGTTCAAAGGCATTAAAAAATTATGTAAACTTGATGGAATAAAAACATTGTTTTTCATGATTTATTTTGACTATATAAACATCTAAATCTAATTTTGATCGGAAGTATAGCGTAATGGTTGAAAGGCGGAACCTTTTAATTGGCTGTTTTGTACGGCTGGTGCACGAAGTCGCGACACCTGATGCTATTAATGCAAGGTGCTGTGCGAGTGAGTCTGCTGTCTATCGAGTGAGTGAGTAAGTGAGTGTGTGCTGTGGTAAAAGAATGGAGCAAATATCTAATGATGGTAAAATGGGAAAATTCAAGTTTCAGCAGAAGTGGTTGGAGGATGAACTATTCAGAACCTGGTTAATCCCGTCCAGGGCTTGAATTTCGGTGCGGGGATTGCGCATAATTTAAACCATTCCCGCAAGGTTAGTTTTTATAGTGCGAGAAATTCCCGCACAAATATCTTTGCTTCATCTCAGACCGAGGTAAAGTTGGTGGGATATTCAACGGATATTCGGAGCCCGAGATCAGGTCCGGTTTTCCCACAAGCAGCCACACTACACCCGGTGATATAGACGGATAGAAACCTCCGTGTGCTTATAGTTAGGGACCGTCAATAAAGTACGTCTTAAAGTTAGGAATTCAATAGCTGTTTAACCATTTGGCCTTGAAACTTCAAACCACTGTCAGATTGTTTTATAGAGTACAACTAGATATTGCACAGCTTTGTTTTTTTTAAGGAAATGGTGTAAGAGACGTTTAATAAACATTTAAAACTGTAAAATCATTTTTTTGTGAAATCACTTCGAAACCTCAATTTACTTAAGGTATTTCACATGTTGCACATAATTTGGTTTTTCAAAATAAAACATTTAAAACATACATTTAAAAAAAATACATTTAAATACTGGAAATCTTAATAGTTTTTTGAGCAGTGACCTATTAACCTCAAACCACATTCAGATAGTCTGCAGGAGCCACCCACATGTGGCACAACTGGAAATGCTCAATTCATGCACACAAATGTGTAGATATTAATAAATGAAGATGATTAAATTAGATAGATGCATCAGAAGTTATTCTCTCCTCCATAATATTTAGACCCCCCCATGTGACCCACCTAACAAAATTCAGGCCCTGGCGTAGATGGTAAACCCGGAGAGGCATTTAACAGCGAGTGTGTGGGGATGGGGTGGTGGGGAGGACAGGGGGTTGACATGATTTTGTCGAATTTGCCTACTGCCGTAACCAGTATAGGTTCATTACTTTAATTATCAGTGCATGTTGTTTTGAGATCCACGGGGCAGAGACGCGAGCTGCTCAATGAACAGTGTTTTAAATATTTGTATTTCTGTGGTGTTATTATTTTGTGAAGCACTTTGTGTTGCGTTTAATGACTGTAAACCTTCTTGTGAGCCATCTGACAGTTAAAAAACAGCATTGTCAAATGCTCACAATTTGTTTGTGAAAGTATCTGCAGTTGGACATGGGCATGAAATTAGTTTAAAGTGGCATGAAAAAGGGCATGAAAATGCATTAAATGAGATGGCTGATACCTGCAGAAACCCTGATTCTGAATGTGTGTGCTTTCTGCATAAGTATTTATTACATTCAACACAAATGGTACAGAGCTGAGCAGAGCTGGCATATTTTCCAATTGACACTTTAAGTTTGAGAAGTTTAATAGCCGATAAGTTGAATAGTTTAACAAACATTAAATAAATGGCAAAATTGAAATTATACTTAAACCTTCCTCTCTTCTTTTTGTCATAAATGCCACAGTGCCAGTACTGCAGCGGTATTATGGAGGGGAGGACACTCGGCCAGACTTCAGGCTGGGCAGAGAGGCCATGCAGCAGCTGATGGTGGCCCTGAAGACTGACAGGCAGCATGGATGGGGCCCGACCCTGGAGACACTCGTGTTCCTGTTCTGGCTGGCAACCGGTTCAGCCTACAGAGTTGTCTCCAGGGTTTTTAGCATGCCTCTTCCGACAGTCTTCAGGGTGGTCCACAGAATGGTGGATGAGGTGGTGGCTGTGCTCCCCCATTTTGTGCATTTACCCCGCACACAGGAGGAGCTCCAAGTGGTTGGTGGTGGGTTTGCTCGCCTGGCTCACCACCAAGCATTTGGCAAGGCAGCAGGGGCAGTAGATGGCTGCCATATTAGAATCAAATGTCCCGGTGGCCCTGATGGTCACGATTACAATAACAGAAAGCTATTTCCTTCAGTTGTGCTCCAGGCAGTCTGTGACCATCAGGGTCGCTTTATTGACATTTTTGGTGGTTACCCAGGAAGCGTGCATGATGCACGCATCCTTAAGAACAGCCCCATCTACACTAGGGGAATTACCCTCCGCCTGGGTATTTTATCCTAGCTGACGGTGGCTACCCATGTCTACAGGAACCCCTGGCCCTTATCACACCATATAAGAGGCCAGTGAGAGGCAGGGCAGAGGTTTAACTATCATCATTCCAGAGGTCGCACAATCATTGAGCGTGCATTTGGAATGATGAAAACCCGCTCAGGTGCATCTTTTAGAAGCACTTGAAGTACAAACACTGTTTGTCCCTAAGGTAATAAATCATTGCAATACTTCTTCAGTGAATTTCTTAATCAAATCATCTACTCAAAATAACAGTTAATGGTTAACAACTGCTAAAGTCACTATGTTCTGTGTTCATGTATTTTTTTTCCATATCTCAACAGTCTTGTATACTTTTGCTCTGCCTTGTGGACAGGTGGTGACGGCTTGTGTAATTTTACACAACATTTGTGTTGGTGTCGGGGATGTGCTGGAAGAGGTTGTGGAGGAGGACAACAACCAGCCGCCTGTGGAGCTGTCTCTGTCTCTGTCCTCGGCTGTGTGCTGCTTTCTATCGCTCGGGTACCGAAGAATAACGGGATTCTCCACTTAATTGACTCCGTGTCGGGATAAAAATGTCTATATTCGTAGAAGTACCTCAAGCTCTTCCGGTGGCCGTGTTTTAACTCACTGCCGACTTTAGAGAGGACGTCCACCCGCTGAAGGTGAATTTGGGAGTCGGAGGTAAGAGAAAGATCCCTTTCAGCCAGCTAGCTTGGTGTGTAGTTATTTGTTTAAACAGCTTAAATATGTTGACAACGAGTGTAGCATGATATTAGCTGGCTGTAATGCTTGGGAACTAAACATAGACATGACCTTCGTACTGGTTGTCATGGCTGCAGCGTAACGGTGTTTTGGTTAAAATGTAGAAATACTGCCCTGCCGTCAATGGCAGCAGACTGTCGTAAACAATGTTGTTCTGCTATACAATATACCAGCACTTCTCAAAGTCCGGACTCCGCTCCGGACCCGGAGGGAATTCAATCCCGGACCCGCCTCCGTTTCGTATTTCAACAGCAGTAATTTTGTGTAAGAAATTAAAAGTATGGATTTCCTACTTTGATAAACGCATTCCTGTCAAAATCAGTTGTCTAGTGTTTATGTCTCTTTGGAGATGGTCCGAAATTAAAGCGAAGGCGATATATTTAAAGTTTTCCTCCGTGATTCAGTTGCCATGACATCCAGTCAGTGTATACTTTTGACGTAATCGGGCGCGAGCCGCGCGACGCGACACTTCACCGCAGTAAAGCGTTTGAATGGGTGTGGAGGATGTCATTGTCCAGGAAAAGAAAAGTTGATGGAAAAAATAGAGTTTTTAAAGATGATTGGACAGAGGTATGCGTTCATTTGCCCCAATCCAGCACGAAGCCGTTCTGTTTGATTTCTAACGAGACACTTGGAGTTGTGAAGAGTGGAAATGTCAAACGGCATTATGAAACAAAACACGGTGTTTGTTGTTCCTGTGAGCATAACATGTTCAGATGATTTTACTTGAATCGTGCAGAAAACAGATCGAAGGGATGGAGATGTATAAGAGAGAAAGAGCTGAGACAGGACAGAGAATAGGGAATATATTAGTTTGAGGGTAAAGAGAACCTCATTATCTTCACTCATGGGATGCAGACTATTTTAACACACACACACACACATTTAAAGTACGATTTGTCAAATCGAACTAATTTTTGTGTTAATATGCCTGACTTGAGCCTTTAAATTTGTTCCTGCAGATTGATTTGTTCAATGAATGTGCAGGTTTACATACATAAATAAACTGTTAAACTGCAAGTAGATTTTGTTTAGTTGAGTACAAATCAAACCCAGGGTGAGATCAATAAACCAAATACAGTGCTAATATTTGAATGGGCCCTGGGCCACTTTGTACTGTAAAATTTGGGCCCCGACATCAAAAAGGTTAAGAACCCCTGGTGTAAAGCACACTGCCACTGGACTCTGGAGTAGTGTAAAGCCACTGCCACTGGACTCTGGAGTAGTGTAAAGCACACTGCCACTGGACTCTGGAGTGGTGTAAAGCACACTGCCACTGGACTCTGGAGTGGTGTAAAGCACACTGCCACTGGACTCTGGAGTGGTGTACACACTGCCACTGGACTCTGGAGTGGTGTAAAGCACACTGCCACTGGACTCTGGAGTGGTGTAAAGCACACTGCCACAGGAGTCCAATGGTTCCGGACCTTGACATTGATGAAAATTTTGATTTGGACCTTTGAGTGTAGACTTTGAGAACCCCTGCTCTAGTCAGTCAGTCGTTCAGTTAGACAAGCCTCCAGTCAGTCAGTCGTTCAGGCAGGCAGAACCTCCAAGTAGCCAGTCAGGCAGAACCCGTAGCCAGTCAGGCAGAACCTCCAGTCCGTCAGTCAGTCATTAATACTCCCTCTCCTCCTGTCCTTCCCCAGCCTACCTTACAGATGAATGTCAGCCGTGGTTCTGCCTGTGGAGAAGATGTTCGTGGAGGACAGCAGTCTGAACCACGAGTATCTTACCATCCTGGGTCTTCCTGAGCTCCGCTCTGCCGCTTCCAAGGTGGCGCTGGGGGAGAACAGTCCTGCCATTAAGGATGGAAGGGTACGTCATTAATTTTCCCAACGCAGAGCATGATGGGGCCCCGGAGAACCTGATGGGGCCCTGGAGAACCTGATGGGGCCCGGGAGAACTGGCTAGACACTTTAATGGACGTGTGAAACAAGAAGACATAAAGAGTTGAAAGTTGAAGTTATGTAAAACCATAGGCTGATTTGTTTATCATCAGCAGTTTCCCCGTCATTCTGACATACCTTGAGCTGAGACACCACTTGGATCAATATGATAATGTGTTTTCTGTTGGCTGTGCTGTATCAAGGCCACGCCTCCTCCTTGGCATGTCCTGAAGCATTTCCCGTTTGTCCAATCGGTCTGTGGTCCATGTGTGGCCTTCAAAATGGTGGTTAGCGAGGTGCTGGTCTCTGTCAGCCGTCCTGGGTAGCCCAACGGATCGGAGTCGGGGTCACCTGTAACCCTGGTTACTAAGAGCGGGCCAAAAACGTGGGGTGACATTCACTTAATGTATTAGGTGTTGTTTCAAAGCGTGTTTGTGTTCTTCCTCCTCCTCTCCCCTGCAGAGAACCACAATGCAGTGTTTGCTGATGCCGGGTTTACCGACATACGCCCCTACTACTACTGGGACGGAGCAAACAAGGGTCTGGACCGTACTGGCATCATGAATGACCTGGAGGTGAGAGGGATGGGGGAGGGATGGGAGAGGGATGGGGGTAAGGTTATAGGGCAAGGGGAGTTGAGTGTTTGAGTTTGGTTCGGTTTCTCATGACTGATGTTTTTATTTCTATGCCGGCAGAAAGCCCCAGAACACTCAATCTTCGTCCTGCACGCCTGCGCACACAATCTCACTGGGACTGACCCCACCCCGGCGGAGTGGGAGAAGATTGCTGAGGTCATGAAGGTGAGACGAGAGAAAGAGCTCAGGAACCGAAAAGAACCAGCCTCCTGGATTTGTTGGGTTGAACCCGGCTCACTGTAAATAATTTTCCCGTTTCGCTGATGTACCAGATGGTGCTGTGGTTTTGGGGTTAAACTCTATCTCCCCCTCTCTCTCTGTCATCAAAGAGGAGGAATTAAAACATGTCGTTAGCAAATGTTCAGCAACAATCACAGACATTAGGTAGGCTTATTCATATTGGCACGTGTAATGCAGTATATTGAGCTACTCTTAATAAAACCACCGCGGAGATAGTAGATGTGACTGTAGTGATGTACTGAAGTAAGTTTGTGTAGACATACAATTTATTAACACTTAACATGTCTAGACGTCTTTAAAGCAATTTTCCTTTTGTTGTCAAATAGACTAGACCTCAATATACTCAGATTTTGTCGTAATGTATTACTTTAGTATTTGTATTATTAGTAACGGTGTACTCATGGTAAATGGTAAACAACTCATGGTAAATGGTAAACAAGCAAATTGTTCCAAATAGGGACAGCAGAATGTAGAGAAAAAGTGATATCACCAACTTCTTTCTAAAGAAGCAAAAGTCAGGTGCAGATCCGGGCCAAACAAATCCCAGTGTCAGCTGTCGTAGTAGTGAACCATATGTAGGTGGTGAACAGAAGTCAAGAAGAGAAAGATGATGACACAAGAACCCAGTGTATCACCAGCAGGTCAGAGCCGTGAGCAGAGCCAGTAAATTGTGTCTGAAATTCAGATTGTGTGATGATTTTTGTGCAAAGTATTATGGTATAATATCCAATTATAATTTTATAATTAATTCAATTTCAGAAGAAAACCAGAGTGAGACGGTTATTTCTACCAGTGATGAGGAAGACAGCGAGCCAGTCCTGATAGAAAAGAAGAATGCACTGAACTCCCCACACCCAGCTCAAGCATCACATGTGCACCAAAAGGACCAAGTGGTAGGTACATTAGCCATGTAGAAAAACATTAACAGTATAATAGCCATGATCTAGACTAGTATAATAAAAAGTGTCTGTGGTATTTATTTCATTTTTACTTAAAGACATCTCAAGATCGAAGGATGAAGAACCTGTTCAGCCATGTCTCGCCAGGTTTCCACAAACCCCATTTGGAAAGTTTACACGGTCATTCAACAGCTTTTGGTATAAGGACAATCCATGGCTAGAGTACTCTGTAGAGATTGAAGAACCTGTGCACCACTGCAACATTAGAACAGAAGCGCAAAACAAGAGACGACCAAAGACCAATTTGAAATGTCTGAATTCACTTGTAATGAGCACTGTTGGACAGAGGCACTCTGAGTTTGCAAACAATGAAGAGTTCAATAAAAGTATTTTCTATCGGGTACTTGACTGTCTTACAGCAGAAATACATAGGAGAAAATAACTGTGAGATAATGGAAGGAGTGCATTCTCTTGACCCCAAAAGCCCATCATTCTTAAAAGAGGAACCCCTGCTTGCTTTGGGGAAAACATTTGAGTCTGATTTGAAAGATCTTAAGCATGAGCTTCATCAAACGAGGCGGCTTCTTTTAAGAAGGGAGAAAAGTGGAGAGAGACCAGCTTCTCTACTTGAGTTTGTGGAGTTTTTGGAACCTTACAAAGAGGTTTTTCATGAACTTTTTAGGCTTTTTAGCACTGCATCCTGCGAAAGAAGTTTCTCTGCCCTTAAATGAATAAAAACCCACCTCAGGACAACAATGGCAGATGATAGATTAAGTCACCTGGGCATACTCAGTGTTGAGTCAAGGAGGGCATATTCCATTACTATGGAGGACTTTGTAAAACATTTTGCTTCATCTCACCAGAACTGCAGAATTATGCTGTTCTGAATGTTTGTTTTTGTGAACTTGGTGGTGCCATACCACTGGGTAGATGCAGGTTATACCTGGTACAACTATTCAAGTGTATCATTAGTCAGTGTTAAAGGGCTCTATGTTTTTGGTATTGTGGTTCTATTATTATTCTTGTGGTACATATTTGAATGTGTACAACTGCCTTGTCCTGCCTTGTTTTGACAGGTCCAAGTTTACCTCAGTTTTTGTTTACTACTTGACTTGATTAGTCCAAGGAGCACTTTGAATACTTGTTGTTCTATTTTTGACTATATACTTAATACATTTATAATTGTGTGTACATTTTGAAAAATAAATCACTAATTTAATCTATATACACTTTGTGGAAAATAATTTATTT
>CM055745.1:8348879-8391461 GCA_029465975.1 Dallia pectoralis | reverse complement strand
AGTCTAGCTAGTTTATTTCTAGACAGAAGTATACCTACGGGTGATGTATACCCGGGGTAGCTCTACTCCCCAACTCCTAAGAAGAACAACAAGAGAAAAGACAATTATTACAAATTATAATCACAAACAATCACCAAACAAAATGCTCTCCGTCCTGCCAACTGGAACTTCAAAGCAGGAACAAACTAATACACACAAAACAAGGCCAAAGGTGCTAAACCAAAAAATGTCCAGGGAATCCATCCCCAAAACCATAAAGATCCCATGTTACAAACCAACCAGTCAGCAGGAACCGGCGCGAAACAATTCCAAACCTGGGCTTTTTAAAAGAGCCCAGGCAGCTCAGACACTGATGAAGGGGCGGAGTCCCAAGTCCCAATCACCAGTTGAACAATCAGCTGCTGGATCCAGTCTCAAAAGCCTTCTTGCCTGTGGGAAACACAAACACAACAACCACCAGCAGCAAAACAATCCAAAAGCCGAACCCAGAACTCTGGGGACGTAACATAGCGTAATAAGCCATGTGCAGAGCCGTATAATCCGTTGGGTTGTTTTATTAAGTACACAACAAACATAAAACAAACCGTAACCGGCGAAAAAAGCTAACTGGTGCTGATGAAAATAAACATGCATATAGCGACTTACAGAACAACAAACAACAGTAGCCGACAATACACTCACCTCTAAAACACAGTGACATGTAACAGTGCGAAGCAGGTGCACTGCTCGCGGCCCTCTTATATCCCAGTGATTACAAGTGCAGAGCAGCTGATAGGACAAGCGTAAACACGGGAAGTGGAAACAAGGAAGTGCATCACCCGAAATGTGTCCGTGTGTACTCCACCACACCAATCGTGACAGTTTGTTTATGGTTGGGGGATATTTCGTCTCAAAAGGAGAGGCTCCTTTATTGCATGATAAGAATAAGAGTCGAATGAAACAGTTGACGGGAATAAGCAATTCAGATTGCAGGGACAGGGAGAAATAATACATGAAAATACACACACGACATACTATTATTAAGCTTCTATGAAAATATTTTATATGACTTAAAGAAAAAAGATATCTGCCTGGCTACACAAAATTAACTGCTTAAAGAAAGTTTGAAAATGTACAAGTATTATGTGTTTAACTGGGATCTTCGCCCCTTGATGTGGAATGCAATTTATATCAATAGCATAATGTCTCATTTATGTAATGCATTTTTATTTATTTAATTTGGACTTAATTGGCATTCCACACAGTAGAGGGTGCTCAGATATCACCTGTACAAACAATCCAATAATGTCAATGGGGCGTATGTTTACATGGTTAATGTACACTCAGATAGGTGGAGATAAAACCATGAATACAAAAAACCATAGACATAATATACATAGACGCCACATCCGCTGCTGGGCACAGAAATGCGTCCGCCATCTTAATGCGGTCGGGCTCCTAATTAGTAGCAGCAGAATATGTACGATATTACAGCACTGTGCAGCATATTCCTGCTTAAATCGGCGGACCATACTTCAGCCAGGGCTGAGAGGGTTACATCTGCAGAAATAAGATTTAATATTTCTGTATTATTGGTTGTGTTTGTGAAAAGAATAATACCAGAGAGTAGAGGAAGGAGCAAGTATCTCAGATATGCTGTGTACTGACATCTAAGTATGCTAGCTTGGCTATGTTTACTTCACCGGCTGGTGTTCACCGATTATGAACTGAGACCTGATAAGTAATATAACACTTAGATTACAAATGACACAATAATGCTATTATAGAAATATAACTATTATTACATTATAACATTGGCCATTTACACAGCACAGACTGTATTATCAGACCGTATTATCACTCAGTCTGTATCAGACCGTATTATCAGACGTATTCGAACCGTATTATCAGACCGTATCATCAGACTGTATCATCAGACATTCATCGGGCCGTATCCCCGCCGGACGCGTATCGCCGGACCCGTATCAGCCGGACCGTATCATCGGACCGTATCATCGGACGTATCATCGGGCCGTATCATCAGACGTATCATTCAAGACCGTATCATCAGACCGTATGATCAGACCAGTATTATCAGATTCGTATTATCAGACGTATTATCGGGCCGTATCATCAGACATTATGATCAGACCGTATTATCGGGCCATTATCGAACCGTATTATCGGAGCGTACTTCGAACCCGTATTACCAGACTGTATCATTCAGACAGCGTATTATCAGACATATCGCCGGACCGTATCATCGGACCGTATCATCAAACTGTATTATCGGTTGTATCATCAGACTGTATCATTAGACCGTATTATCGAACCGTATCATCAGACCGTATCATCAGACTACCATCATCAGGGCCGTATTATTATCAGTGTTTGGGCAGCTGTGTGCAGTGCTGTGAGCACTGTATGTCGCTATATAAATATGTATTATTTTTTTATATTAAGTTCTGAGAGGTGCAATTCAGGTGATCACGAGCTTCAATCCAAGCTCCTAGGGTGTGACAGTCACACACATTGTCGAGGAGAGGAGATTGGGTAGAAGGATGTTTCTGCTGGGGAACACATTGGGGAGGCCCAGATTGGCATCGACAGCCATCATTCAGACTTGTTGTATTGGTTGTGTCTACATGTTTCTCAGCTAAGGCTGGGCGTTGCCAAACTCACCTCTTTGAACTGCATAAAGGAGCAGAAAGAAGCTCTGCAAAACAGTCCTCTACCAGGGGTTTTAGTAATTGTGTGTGTGTGTGTGACTGTGTCCAAATATAAAAAAGCTTAAGTAGAGATATAATATAATCATGTATTGTTTCAACTTATTAATTATCTGAAAACTGCACCACTATCTGTTTCTGCTTCTCTGTCCTCAATTATAATTATTGTGATTTGCAAAAACCTATCATAGCCTACATCACATCATATATCAGAATGTTATATTGCTATTAAGCCCACTATGAATATTAAAATAAACTGAACCATTGTGTCTGTGTCGCAGCTACATGTATGACCTTTGCAGCAAAAAACTAGTGAAAGTAGTTTATTGTATTCAGTGGGGATATGATTAAACGTGGAGCGGCAGGAGGTTCCTCCCATCTCTAAACTGTTTACACTGAGGAACAAGGTGGTTTCATCAACCAGTCTCTGCTCGCCACCAAGACAGAGTCCATGGCCAGAAAACCTCAAAGCACGGCCCTGCTGGAACACCTGACCCCCAAACCGCCTGTGATGGCTCGGACTACAATGTTCCCTCCATAGTCAACGCAACAGGTCATGGTAAAGACCAAGAGCACCAAAAGAAGCAGGAGAACGGTCAGTACTCCTATTGGTGTAATGTCTGCTTTTTTGTGTTATTTGCATAATCTGTCTATACAGGATGTGTGTTTGCTTACTTTCTCCTTTTCCAACAGCGTGAATGCAGAGACGGAGAAGTACGTGACCTGCTAGATATATCGACTTTACCTCTTCCCTTCACTGAGCCTCTTCCGCCGTGGAGATGTGATGAAGACTAGGTGCTGGACAATGGCATCCTAATGCCCACCTGGTACACGTGTCTAGTGTAAACCAGAGAGCAGCAGCACTGGCAGGAGGAGGTGACGCAGTAGGGGGCGATTTTCCACCTGTGACCGGTGTAGCCAGAACTTGGAGCTCAATACGGGCTTTGAGGCGAACTAGGAAGATAGTGGCAGAGTCTCTGCCCTGGACACTCACTATTCAACCCACTCCCCTCCGGCAGAAGGCTTGTCCATCAGGACCAAAACCTCACGCCATAAGAACAGTTTCTTCCCATGTGCTACTGGCCTCTAGCCGACAATGTCTAAATAAAGTTTGATTTTTTTTATAGACTGGATAGCTTCAATAATTCAAAGCGTCAAGTGCCTTGTTGCTTTAATTTTTTTCCTTCCACATTTCCCAAAATATTAAATTAGAGACATACAGTAGGATACATAGACAGAAACTTGTCATCACACAAATATGAAAATGATTACAGAATAATACGTTGTCATGGTACCTAGTGTTTTTAATGTCAATACATATATTTTTATATTTATATTATTTATATTTTTTTATATTATTATATTGATTATTTCTGTTAGAATGTCTTTATAATTGCCTACAGCAGCAAAGCATAAGCATTATTAATTTATTCATCATTATCTATTTTAAAGTATGTTTCATAAAGGTCTTTTAAACTTTTTTTAAAATGTCATCATAAAACTTTTTCTGTGACCAGTGTAATTTCTCCTAAAAAAACTAAATGCTATTGGTAGTACTGTAATGCTCCTTAACATCTAAACAGTTGAATAAATCAATGTTAAATAATGAGCAAAATTAAATATTAATGAAACGATTTAGATGCAAGTACCTGTGGATGAGTTGTAATGTAAAAATGTTGTCCAACTTTGACCCCAAGATGAGCTGCTGCTGCTTTTGTCAGTTAACTGGTGTCATACAGTTAAATGGTGGAGTACATACATGTAAACGTCCTAAAACAGCTCACAACAACAGAGTAACATAGAACAATACCATACAAATACATGAGCAAACACAGGGGACCATATTCTCTACTAATGATGTGTCTGTGATGATGAGACCCAGACAATAATGTGAAAGAGGGGAAGGAACGATGGCAGCCGGTGAAGATCCACCCCCAAAGCCTGCCAGCAGGTGGCGGTAGAATGGCGTCAGAGGGAGCTCTGACAACTGGAAGCAGCAGTAGGTTCTGTGTTTCAAACAGCTGTTTGAAAATGGCTAAATAGGAAGAAGTCATCCTGTAGAAGTTTTAAAGTGAACTGTTTCACGAGAATTCTTCTGATGATCGTCAAGCACTATATTACCCAACAGAAAAGCTGCTATTAGCGACTTTTGTTATTTTGAATGAAAACTATTTTATGTATATTGTGAGAAAAAATGACACTAAAATTTAAATAAATCAGATTAGAATGCGCTGGCCCAGCTTGTGCACCAGCCAAACGGATTACACTGAGTGGAGCGGTGGACCGCCGCAAGATGGCAGGCTTACGCATTTTCTGCGTCAGCGCCAGTAGGCATAGCGGTAGATGCGGCGTCTATGTATATTATGTCTATGGTGATTATTACGTAATAATTGTTCCAATGTATAAATTGCCACTAATTGAAACAAAGCCTCTTTGCTCAATAGTCTTTACAGGTAAGCAGGCTAAAAGATGTCCTTCTACAGTATATGATACAGGGGGATAATATTAAGGGAAGTTTGCGAATTAATGTGTATATCTAGTTCATTGGTCATTAGGGATTCAATCAATTTTGTTATATTTTATTATCTCAAAATATTTACCAGCCTAAAATGTTAATATTTTACAGAAATTCACAGTAGAACAACACAGTAGAATGAACAGAATGAAGCTGAAACCAGACGGTGTCCCTGGACTCCGTGCTTTCAACGAGTGCGGTTGGATCCAGGCCTCAAGAGGCTCCTCCACCAGGACCTCAACCTTACCTGCATAACTCCTTGGCCGCATCAGAAGAGCGTCGCAGAAAGGTACTCCCTCGACGGACGCTTTATTAAGGGAGGTACAACCTTTTCCCCGGAGGTGAAACCAGAGAAACCAAAGGTGACGAAGCCCGTTGGGCTGAAACCCCAAGGAAGAAAGGTTAAAGCCAGCGGATCAAGGTTTCCTCAAACTATAGGTCCCGCCCTACTGGCACTGTAAACGTGGAGCGGCAGGAGGTTCCCTCCCATCTCTAAACTGGTACATGAGGAACAAGGTGGTTTCATCAACCAGTCTTATAGCCACCAAGACAGAGTCCGTAGCCCGAAAACCTCAAAGCCGCGGCCCTGCTGGAACACCTGACCCCCAAACCGCCTGTGATGGCTCGGACTACAATGTTCCCTCCATAGTCCAGCGCAACAGGTCCTTGGTAAAGACCAAGAGCACCAAAAGAAGCAGGAGAACGGTCAGTACTCCTATTGATGTAATGTCTGCTTTTTGTGTTATTTGCATAATCTGTCTATGCAGGATGTGTGTTTGCTTACTTTCTCCTTTTCCAACAGCGTGTGAATGCAGAGACGGAGAATGCAGTGACCTGCATAGACCCATCGACTTCCTCTTCCTTCACTGGAGGCCTCTTCCGCCGTGGGATGTGATGAAGACTAGGTGCTGGACAATGGCATCCTAATGCCCACCTGGTACACGTGTCTGAGTGTGCAGGCAGAGAGCAGCAGCACTGGCAGGAGGGAGGGGCGGCGCAGTAGGGGACGATTTTCCTCCACCTGTGACCCAGGTGTAGCCAGAACTTGGAGCTCAATACGGGCTTTGAGGCAGACTAGGAAGATAGTGGCAGAATCCTCTCACCCTGGACACTCACTATCAACCTCCCCCCTCCGGCAGAAGGCTTCGGTCCATCAGGACCAAAACCTCACGCCATAGAACAGGATTTCTTCCATGTGCTACTGGCCTCTAGCCGACCAATGTCTAAATAAGTTTGATTTTTTTTATAGACTGGATAGCTTCCAATAATTCAAGCGTCAAGTCACCTTGTTGCTTTGGAAATTTTCATACCCACATTTCCCAAAATATTAAATTAGAGACATACAGTAGGATACATAGACAGAAACTTGTCATGCACAAATATGAAAATGATACAGAATAATACGTTGTCACTTGGTACCTAGTGTTCTTACTGTCTGGAACTGGTGAGACAAAAACAGCCGTTAGTTTTATTCTGGACATTTTTAATGGTAATCTAGGATGAAACAATGTACAATGTATGGAAATATGTTCAAAATGTCATTATGCTCGCTGCAGTAGTGGAAATTAAATAATGGATTTAACTTTATTGTTTAATCTGGGTGTTACATGGTAGTGACCCTTTGATCTCACTGCATGAGTCCCCAAAACTCATAGTGTCAGCGAGAATTAGGCAGTTTGTCCGACCTTAACACCTGCACACATCTAAAAGTCGGTAATCCGGTCCACAGTAGTTCCACTTCATCAATCAATTTCTTTTATAAAGCCCTTTTACAACAAAAATTTTACAAAGTGCTTTTATAAACACCCAACCTAAACTCTAATTTAGAAAAAAACCTGGTGAGGTGGCCAGTCCTCTTCCGACTGTGCTGGGTGAGCTATAATAGTTTAGGTTAATAATTATTCATCTGAAAAATGCTAAATAAAATAGTAGAGGTCAGTACAATCGAAAGGGACAACTTGGATGGTTGAAGGTTTAGCAGATTGGAAGCCGGAACTGTCAGGTAGCATCAGCTGCTCAGCCTGCAACACAACCAGTGGGGACTTAGGAGGGTCTGCTACATGTCCTTTGCCCAATCGAGTCAACAGTGTGGTCAGTATGCACAGGTCCTCCTTAATGGAAGTGGAAGCAGACACAGAGGAAAGGTTAGACACCTAGTTCCTAAATCTCCGGCACAATATTAGCAGCATACATCTTGAAACTGAGATAGGGGTCCAGTGAAACTGTATGTCATTTATGTCACACAAACAGGACCACAAACATTGAGCAGTTTCGCTGAACAACCTGATCTAAGTACAAAGCAACTGAATGCATCGATGTTGCATACTGACAAAAAGGCTGGTTTATGAGGACTTTCTAATAAATGTCCAGCACTTGTTTTGGTGATCTCAGTCAGCAAATACATTTAGGCTATAACTGACATAATAAACTAAGGCCTTCTGCCTTGAGTGTGCAACCTATTTTAAACCAATAGGCATATATTTGAACATCAGCCAACCTCAAATATTATGCTGCTGAAACCCAGGATGACACAGTTATGACATGCAAGCATGTAAGCTCCTGTCCTCTTACAGTTTGGATATTACTATTAGAAAACAGCAGCAATCATGAGTGTGTTGATAAATGTTTAGGATTAGGGATTACCCAGGAGGCTTGGGGGTGGCGGGAAAACAGAGGGTTTAAGGTGAAAGGTAAAGATTCAACATATATATGACTGCAAGTGGACGTGATGAAAGAGAACGACAAAATACAAGCGTCAATCTTTTTTGCACGTTATTGGTGAGGATGCGCTGGATATTTATAACCTGGCCTCCAACTAGACAAGTGTCTAACACTAGGTATGTAATAGAAAAGTTTGAGGAATAGTTTGTGCCAAGACAAAATATTATATTTGAAAAGATATACATTCTTCTCATGTGTTCAAAAACAAGTAGATGGTTTTGATCAATATTTAGCTGAGCTACACACACTAAGCAAGACGTGTGAATTTGGAAATTTGAGAGACTCGCTAATCAGGGATAAAATTGTCTGTGGCATGATAATGGTCTCAGGGACTACTACAGGAGCAGGACTGTCATTAAATAAAGCTGTGAACATGTGCAGGCAGCAGAGACCACCGTGCTCAAGCCAAACAGTTAAATGAGTGGAGTACATACATGTAGCGTCATGGCTCACAACAACAGCGAGTAACATAGAACAATACCATACAAAGACATGACCAAACACAGGGGACCATATTCTCCTACTAATGATGTCTGTGATGATGGGACCGGACAATAATGTAGAAAAGAGGGAAGGACGATAAGCGGCGGTGAAGATCACCCCAAAGCCTGCCCGGCAGGTGCAGGCGGTAGGAGAATGGCGTCAGAGGGAGCTCTGACAACTGGAAGCAGCAGTAGGTTCTGTGTTTCAAACAGCTGTTTGAAAATAGCTAAATAGGAAGAAGTCATCCTGTAGAAGTTTTAAGTGAACTGTTTCACAAGAATTCTTCTGATGATCGTCAAGCTTTATATTACCCAACAGAAAAGCTATTAGCATGACTTTTGTTATTTTTGAATGAAAACTATTTTATGTATATTGTGAGAAAAATGACATACAAAATTTAAAGTAAATCAAAGATTAGACTGCTCTAAGACGTGTCTGCAATATTTCGGTAAGAAAGACTCTGCCAAGACACACTCATTTAGTTACATCAAGGCAGTTACTTCACACTGCAAACGCCTCTACGACTTATATGCAATAACCTTATCAATATATTTTTAGACATCCAAATGAATGTGTTCTTACTGTCTGGAACTGGTGAGACAAAAACAGCCGTTAGTTTTGTTCTGGACATTTTTAATGGTAATCTGGGGATGAAACAATGTACAATGTATGGAAATATGTTCAAATGTCATTATGCTCGCTGCAGTAGTGGAGGTAAATAATGGATTTAACTTTATTGTTTAATCTGGGTGTTACATAGTAGTGACCCTTTGATCTCTCACTGCATGAGTCCCAAAACTCATAGTGTCAGCGAATTAGGCAGTTTGTCCGACCTTAACACCTGCACACATCTAAGTCCAGCCAATCCGGTCCACAGTAAGTTCACTTCATCAATCAATTTCTTTTTATAAAAAGCCCTTTTTACAACAAAAAAATTTTACAAAGTGCTTTTATAAACACCCAGCCTAAACTCTAATTTAGAAAAAAACCTAGTGGTGGCCTTGAGTCCACTCTTCCGACTGTGCTGGGTGAGCTTATAATAGTTTAGGTTAATAATTATTAAATGCAGAGAAAAATGCTAAATAAAATAGTAGAGGTCAAGTACAATCAGAAAGGGACAACTTGGATGGTTGAAGGTTTTAGCAGATTGGAAGCCGGAACTGTCAGGTAGCATCAGCTGCTCAGCTGCAACACAACCAGTGGGGACTTAGGGAGGGTCTGCTACATGTCCTTTGGGCCAATCGATCAACAGTGTGGTCAGTATGCACCCAGGTCCTCCCTTAATGGAAGTGAAACAAGACACAGGGAAAGGTTAAGACACCCTAGTTCCCTACATCTCCGGCACAATATTATAGCATACATCTTGAAACTGAGATAGGGGTCCAGTGGAAACTGTATGTCATTTTATGTCACACAAGCAAGTTCTAAACATTGAGCGTTCGCTGAACAACCTGATCTAAGTACAAAGCAACTGAATGCATCGATGTTGCATACTGACAAAAAGGCTGGTTTTATGAGGACTTTCTAATAAATGTCAGCACTTGTTTGAGAGTGATCTCCAGTCAGCAAATACATTTGAGCTATAACTGACATAATAAACTAAGGCCTTCTGCCTTAGTGTGCTGGCAACCTATTTTAAACCATAGGCATATATTTGAACATCAGCCAACCTCAAATATTATGCTGCTGGAAACCAGGATGACGCAGTTATGACATGCAAGCATGTAGCTCCTGTCCTCTTAGAGTTTGGATATTACTATTAAAGAAAACAGCAGCAATCATGAGTGTGTTGATAAATGTTTAAGTTGAGGATTACCCAGGGGGGCTTGGGGTGGCGGGAAAACAGGGGAGTTTAAGGTGAAAGGTAAAGATTCAACATATATATGACTGCAAGTGGACGTGATGAAGAAACTGACAAAATACAACGTCAATCTTTTTGCGTTATTGGTGAGGATGCGCTGGATATTTATAACCCAGCCTCCAACTAGACAAGTGTCTAACACTGAGTATGCTAATAGAAAAGTTTGAGGAATAGTTTGTGCCAAGACAAAATATTATATTTGAAAGATATACATTCTTCTCATGTGTTCAAAAGAAACAAGTAGATGGTTTTGATCAATATTTAAGCTGAGCTACACACACTAAGCAAGGCGTGTGAATTGGAAATTTAGGGCTCGCTAATCAGGGATAAAATTGTCTGGCATAACGGATAATGGTCTCAGGGACTACTACAGGAGCAGGACCTGTCATTAAATAAAGCTGTGAACATGTGCAGGCAGCAGAGACCATACGTGCTCCAAGCCAAACAGATAAAAAAGAAGTGACAGCAGTACATGCCATAAAGACAGGAGAAACACTTAAAATACCCAAAGTCACAAAGTGAGACTAAAACAGACTTTGAGTGAAGAAACTGTGGAGGAAGCCACAAGCCGAGGTCATGTTCAGCATATGGCAAGCAGTGTCATACATGTGGACAACATAACCATTACTCAAATACTGCAAAGCCTTTAAGCGAGAAGGTGTATGCGGTATAAGAGGAACCAGAGGGGTTCTTAGGTAGATGTGGTGCATATACATGACATAAACCAGGAGAAGAATGGATAGTGCCATTGACTGTTAACACAACTATTATCCCATTCAAACTGGACACAGGATCCTCAGCAAACAAAGAAGGCTGCATAGCTACATTCCAACACAATGGAAAGCAAATACAAGTAATGCTGCTCATTGTGGATATGAGTGTCAAGACAATATTGGGACTGAATGCATGTGAACGGCTAAACCTTGTAAAAAGAGTTTTTGTAGTCCCAGGCGCAAACTGCTAATGATCAAGGTTCCCTCATGAAGGAATACAGAGACTGTTTTTGGGGGACTAGGATGTTTTTACCAGGGAAATTTACAAAATACAAGTTGACAAGACTGTGACTCCAGTAGTACACCCATGCAGGAGAAAATACCATTCAAACTGGAAAGGGAAAACTCATTGAGGAGTTGAATAGGATGGTTAAAGTTAGATGTGATCACAAAATCCAACGAACCTACAGAATGGGTCAGCTCGCTGGTAGCGGTGGAAAATCCCAAAATGAAAAGAGCCCCTAAGAACCTGTTTGGATGATTCTTATATTGTTATTATTAGGGATCTTAACAGGCAGTTAATTGTGAACACTTCCGGTGCCGACAGGGAAAAGATCATGGCACAGTTTGCTGGAGCTAAGTGGTTTAGTAAACTGGACGCGTCATCAGGGTTCTGGCAAATGAGACTAGATGAAGAGAGCTCAAAGCTATGCACTTTCCAACCCACCGATGGGAAGGTACAGGTTTCCTACGTCTGCCATACGGTATCCTGTCAGCGCCAGAAGTCTACCACAAGAAAATACACATGATCTTGAACACATACAGGAGTTGAAAGTATAATGGATGACATCATTATGCGGGGAGTCATGTTAGAAGAGAAAAACATGACGACGACTGAGACAGGTGCTAGACCTGACACGAGCAGAAGTAAACTTAAAGTTAGAAGCAAAGGCAGGTGCCTAAAGACCTGACCACGGCAAATAAACTTAAAGTTAAACAAAGACAGTGCTAGACCACAAGGCACGGCAAAATGATAAACTGAAAGTTAAACAAAGACAGGTGCTAGACCACAACCACGGCTTAAGTAAACTTAAAGTTAAACAAAGACAGGTGCTAGACATGGCACGGCAAGTAAACTTAAAGTTAAACAAAGACAGGTGCTAGACCTGACGGCAAATAAACTTAAAAGTTAAACAAAGACAGGTGCTGGGCCACAGCCACGGCAAAAATAAACTTAAAGTTAAACAAAGACAGGTGCTAGACCTGACACGGCAAGTAAACTTAAAGTTAAACAAAGACAGGTGCTAGACCACAGCCTGGCAAGTAAACTTAAAGTTAAACAAAGACAGGCCTTGTTTTGTTTATCTCAGCTTCTTGGGGTTCCAGTCGAGCTATTTGTTTGGTGATTGTTTGCACTCTGTGGTCAAGCTTCGCTTAGGAGTTGGGAGTAGATTTAGGTTTGTATCGTCTTAGGTATACTTCTCTGCCCAGAACAACTAGCAGATTGCGCCGTATGTTTGTTTAGGTTCCTTGTCGCAGTGCCAGATGTTTCAGTTTGCTGCTTGGAAAGAGTGGTTGTGCCTTGAGCATTTTGCTTCTCTTGTCTGTCCAAAGAATGCCAGGTTGTTTGTATTTATGTGATTGTCAGCATTTCGCCGGTATTTGTTGTTGTCCTTTTCTGTAATCACAACACATACTTTGCATGTCAGGCCTGAGCACAATAGTCTGTTCCCCTCCTTTGGGAGCTGCCCACGCCAGCTACTGTACCAGCAGCATGACACAACGTTAAGATTGGCACTTATTCTCTTTGGCTAATTCAGGTTGGTGACATTTCCTCAATGTTATTTATAGTTTTTCGATATGATATTTTATGCTGTATTTATATTTGTCTCCGAATACATTGTATACACACACTTATATATATATATATATATATATTGCTCTTGATATTATGTATTAAAGACATTTTTGTGTAAATACTAATGTGAAATGCACAGCAACACAAGCTGCAACATTGATGACTTCATGATATATAGTTAATGGTGTATGAAAGTATACATAAATATCACATTGTATCGTTCATTTTACAATATATATATAATATCACACTATTACAATGTAATGCATGAATCAATCGTTATCGGGTCGTCTACTCAATAAGCCTCGGTCAGTGTTATTGCCATCAGTATACCCATAGTTAGATCTAAACGTAGGATGACATAAGTGGTTTAGTTATAGACTTACCTCTGTCCAGCCACCATCTTCTAGTCCAATTCTTTAAACAAAACACTCCAGCCTGAGCCGACAGAGCTACGACCCAGCACTGATACAGTGGCTGAAACCCCTGATTGGCCCATAGAAAGAGTTCCAGAGAGAGAACCAGGCCTGAAGGGCCGCACCCTCTCGGCCTGGCCGTCAGACCACAGTCTGTCGCCAGTCAGGGGTTGGTGGTCAGTGACAGCTGATACAGGTCTGCCACACTTCGAGACAGGGTCCCCACGATGTGGGAGTCACTGCCTTAGGTGAACAGAACAAGAAACAAGGAGCCAGACATCCAGTCTGCTGACACACGTCTGTGAAATCAACTACCTACTTTGTCAGCTATCAACCAGGACACAATCAATCGCACCATCCTGAAGGTCTATATCACTCACACTGGGCTGATCCCCGTGGTGACATTCAACAGCAAAGCAGACTCACTCCTTTCGGTCTACACCTACGCTTCCTTCACTGGGGTAACATACACTGTGTTCTCTGTGTCTCCCCTTTTCCGTGCCAATGCCATCCTAACCAGGTGTACAGGTATGGTGGTTCATGTATGAGGCCGTGCATTCATATATGAGGGGCCATACTCAGATTTACCTTGTCATTTTCACATCGCTGTATGGCTCACATACACTGGGTGAAAATGAAAACTCACAAACAGCAAAGGTTTACAGCTATTACCTCATTGAAACGCCTTCATGACCACGAAAATAACCTCTCATACATCATTCTCCGCGAAACCACACACACTGTATAACACGCGACACTTAGTGAAACGCCCACATACACAAGAAACGCTCACATACCTGCGTCAAGATACTATGAAATCGCTTCACACACGCCTCACATACACTCCAGTGAACGCCCCACATACTAGCTGAAACGTTTTCACACTCACTGGTACGCTTTCCAGCCAACTGTGACCCTCTTCACATACACACACACTGGGTGAGAATACATTCAGCACAGCGCTTGCTGAGATCCTTCACAGCTGCTTCCTGTATTGAGATCCTTCCTCACATGGCCTGTTTCTGAGAACATCTCACATACTTGCTGAAGGCTCATTGAGATCCTTCCACATACACCTACTGAGATCGTCCACATGGGCCTCTACAGAGATCCTTCATACTTACTGAATCCTTCCTCACATTTCACAGATCCTTTCCATTCATGTAGCTCTGCTGAGATCCTTCCACATTTCCTACTGAGATCCTCTCACATATCTCTACTGAGTCATCCCACAGACCCTTCACATACCTTGCTGGTCCTTCCTCACATGCTACTGAGATCCTTCAAAGGCTGAGATCCTTCCTCACACTCATCCTGGCTGAGATCCTTTCTGGCTGAGAATCTCTCACAGCTAGCTTCCTGCTAAACCTCTCACATACACTAGTGAAACTCTCTCACGTACACTAGTGAAACTCTCTCACACACACTAATAAAAGTGTAAACTCTCATGCATACGCTGGTGAAACGCTCTCGCATACACTAGTGAAACGCTCTCACATGCACTAGTGAAACGCTCTCACACACACTAGTGAAACGCTCTCACACACACTAGTGAAACGCTTTCACACACACTAGTGAAACGCTCTCACACACACTAGTGAAATGCTCTCATATACACTAGTGAACCGCTCTCACTCATATTACTGAAACACTCTCACATAGACAAATAAAATCTCAGTAGGGTATGTGAGAGGATCTCAGTAGGGTATGTGAGAAGATCTCAGTAGTGTATGTGAGAGGATCTCAGTAGGGTATGTGAGAGGATCTCAGTAGGGTATGTGAGAGGATCTCAGTAGGGTATGTGAGAGGATCACAGTAGGGTATGTGAGAGGATCTCAGTAGGGTATGTGAGAAGATCTCAGTAGGGTATGTAAGAGGATCTCAGTAGGATATATGAGAGGATCTCAGTAGGGTATGTGAGAGGATCTCAGTAGCTTTTGTGAGAGGATCTCAGTAGGGTATGTGAGAGGATCTCAGTAGGGTATGTGAGAGGATCTCAGTGGGATATGTTAGAGGATCTCAGTAGGATATGTGAGAGGATCTCAGTAGGGTATGTGAGAGGATCTCAGTAGGGTATGTGAGAGGATCTCAGTAGGGTATGTGAGAGGATCTCAGTAGGGTATGTGAGAGGATCTCTGTAGGGTATGTGAGATGATCTCAGTAGGTTATGTGAGAGGATCTCAGTAGGGTATGTGAGAGGATCTCAGTAGGGTATGTGAGATGATCTCAGTAGGTTATGTGAGAGGATCTCAATAGGGTATGTGAGAGGATCTCAGTAGGGTATGTGTAAGTGTATTCTCACTAGTGTGTGTGAGAGCGTTTCCTTACTGTATGTGAGAGAGTTTTAGTTGTGTATGCGAGAGCGTTTCACTAGTGGGTGTGAGAGCGTTTCAGTAGTGTGTGTGAGAGTTTCACTATAGTGTATGTAAGGGCGTTTCACTAGTGTATGTGAGAGCGTTTCACTAGTGTATGTGAGAGCATTTTACTAGTGTATGTGAGAGCGTTTCACTAGTGTATGCGAGAGCGTTTCACTAGTGTATGTGAGAGCGTTTCACTAGTGTATGTGAGAGCGTTTCACTAGCGTGTGCGTGAGAGTTTATACTTTCATTAGTGTGTGTGAGAGAGTTTCACTAGTGTACGTGAGAGAGTTTCACTAGTGTATGTGAGAGGTTTAATTTTCAGTAGTGTATGTGAGAGCGTTTCAGTAGTGTATGTAAGAGCGTTTTAGCATTTTTTGTGAGAGTTTTCATTTTCACTAGTGTATGTGAGAGCATTTTAGTAGTGTATGTGTAAGGTAAATCTGAATTATGGCCCCTCATACATATGAATACACGGCCCCTCATACATATGAACCACCATACACAATACACCTGGTTAGGATAACGTGGCACAGGAAAGGGGGAACTTACGGGGAAACACGGGTGTACATGATTGCTTACAGTGACAGGAAAGACTAGATGGGGTGTGAAAACAAAAGACCAGGAGAAGGAGGTGAGTCACTGCTTGCTGTTGAATGTCACCCCATTGCCATCCACGTCAACCCGAGTAACCTCTGTGAGTGATACTAGACCTTCCCAGGATGGTTGCGGTTGATTGGTGTCCCTGAGTTGATGCTTGGTAAAGTGGGTGGATTGATTTTCCACAAGCCGTGTGTCTAACAGTTTGGATGTCTAACTTTTCCTTGTTTCTTGTTCTGTTCACCCTAAGGTGCCCATTGACCACATCGTGGGACCCACCAGCCTCGAGGAAGTGTAGCAGACCCCTGTACAATCCGGCTTCCAATTCACCTGACCCTCAACCCCCCTGACTGTGCTTGACAGACTGGTGATTGATTTGACCTTGACTATTTAATAAGACCCTCAGCATAAAAAAGATCACCCAGCCAAGCCAGAAGAGGTCTGGCTACCCTTCAGAGCCTGGTTCCTCTCTAGGTTTCTTCCTAAATTCGACCCATCAGGGAGTTTTTCCTAGCCACTGTATCGAATTATAGATTCGTGCTCTGTCGAGTTTCAGGCTGGGTGTTTTGTTTAAAAAATTGGATTTAAGAGGGCAGGACAGGACAGGACAAGAATTAGAATCATCACAACCCCCCATAATAAACCACCCCATATTATTCATGTCATCTACGTTTAGATCTATCTTTATTTTTATAGATATACTGATAACTATTATTTCTACTGACCGAAATATTAGTAGACTGTTATTACATTAACGATTGATTCATGCATTTTATTGTATGTATGTGTATATATATATATTGTAAATGAACGTACAATGTGATATTTATGTACATACTTTTCATACACCATTAGCTATATCTCATGAAGTCATCAATGTGTTATAACTGTGTTATATGCATTTCACATTGAAGCTGTTTACAAAAATGTCTTTGTACATAGAATATATCAAAGTGTATATATATATATATATATAAGTGTGTGTATACAATGTATTCGGAATAAATATAAATACAGCATAGAATATCATATCGAAAATATAAATGTACACATTTATTGAGAAATGTCACCAATACTTGAATTAGCCAAGGGGTAAAGTGCCAATCTTTAACGTTTGTGTCATGCTGCTGGTACGGTGTAGCGTGTTACGTTCCAGCTCCCTAAAGGGAGGGGAACCAGATAACCCATTGCTCAGGCCCACCGATGCCAGCAAAGGGGGTATGGTGTTGTGGTGCAAGAAAAGGACAACAACTAAAAATACCGTAAAAACAATGCTTTTATTTAGCCACGGTATTACGTAAATACTAAACAATACTAACGTTCTTGGGAAATTGGGGAGGGCTGGACAGACCAAAGCAAAGAAATAAACAAAACACAACCACTAACCTCCAAGCAACACAAACACATAAGAACCCCTATCTGGCACACGACCAAGGTGCCCTAAACAAACATACAGCTGGTGGTCCGCCCAGGTCTAGCTAGTGGTTCTAGACAGAAGTATACCTACGGGTGATGTATACCCCGGGGTAGCTCTAAATCTACTCCCCAACTCCCTAAAGAACAACAAAGGAGAGAAAGACAATTATTACAAATTATAATCACAAACAATCACCAAACAAAATGCTCCGTCCTGCCAACTGGAACACAAAACAGGGATAAACTAATACACACAAAACAAGGCCAAAGGTGCTAAACAAAAATGTCAGGGAATCCATCCCAAAACCATAAAGATCCCCACATGTTACAAACCAACCAGTCAGCAGGAACCGAGCGCAAACTGATCCAAACCTGGGCTTTTTAAAGAGCCCAGGCAGCTGCAGACACTGATGAAGGGGCGGAGTCCCAAGTCCCAATCACCAGTTGAACAACCAATCAGCTGCTGGATCAGTCTCAAAAGCCTTCTTGCCTGTGGGAAACACAAACACAACAACCACCAGCAACAAAACAATCCCAAAAACCGAACCCAGAACTCTGGGGACGTAACACGCCCCCCCAAAAAAAAATTTGTGCAAACCACTGTTTGCACACAATTAACTCTGGTCCAGGGACACAAACAACGAGCCAGCGGTGGAGGGAATACAGACAACGCCTAAAGACAGAGGGATACAAACAACGAACATAACGAGTCTGCGTCACCACAGACATGCCAAACTATCAAGAGCAGGAGCGACACAGAACGAGCTCCCGCAAGAGCAGACACGAACCGAGCTCCCGCAAGAGCAGACACGAACCGAGCTCCCGCAAGAGTAGACACGAACCGAGCTCCCGCAAGAGCAGACACGAACCGAGCTCCCGCAAGAGCAGACACAGAAGTAGCCCCCGCAAGAGCAGACACAGAAGTAGCCCCCGCAAGAGCAGGCACAAACAGAGCTCCCGCAAGAGCAGGCACAAACAGAGCTCCCGCAAGAGCAGGCACAAACAGAGCTCCCGCAAGCAGGCACAAACAGAGCTCCCGCAAGAGCAGGCACAAACAGAGCTCCCGCAAGAGCAGGCACAAACAGAGCTCCCGCAAGAGCAGGCACAAACAGAGCTCCCGCAAGAGCAGGCACAAACAGAGGTCCCGCAAGAGCAGGCACAAACAGAGGTCCCGCAAGAGCAGGCACAAACAGAGCTCCCGCAAGAGCAGGCACAAACAGAGCTCCCGCAAGAGCAGGCACAAACAGAGCTCCCGCAAGAGCAGGCACAAACAGAGCTCCCGCAAGAGCAGACAAACAGAGCTCCCGCAAGAGCAGACAAACAGAGCTCCCGCAAGAGCAGACAAACAGAGGGACCACGAGGCCTTACTCACACCCCAACACCACACCCCAACAACTGAGCATCAGGTGGTCTGAGCAACGGGCATCCAAATCCCGGACGAGCCCCCATTTGTTACGTTCCAGCTCCCTAAAGGGAGGGGAACCAGATAACCCATTGCTCAGGCCCACCGATGCCAGCAAAGGGGGTATGGTGTTGTGGTGCAAGAAAAGGACAACAACTAAAAATACCGTAAAAACAATGCTTTTATTTAGCCACGGTATTACGTAAATACTAAACAATACTAACGTTCTTGGGAAATTGGGGAGGGCTGGACAGACCAAAGCAAAGAAATAAACAAAACACAACCACTAACCTCCAAGCAACACAAACACATAAGAACCCCTATCTGGCACACGACCAAGGTGCCCTAAACAAACATACAGCTGGTGGTCCGCCCAGGTCTAGCTAGTGGTTCTAGACAGAAGTATACCTACGGGTGATGTATACCCCGGGGTAGCTCTAAATCTACTCCCCAACTCCCTAAAGAACAACAAAGGAGAGAAAGACAATTATTACAAATTATAATCACAAACAATCACCAAACAAAATGCTCCGTCCTGCCAACTGGAACACAAAACAGGGATAAACTAATACACACAAAACAAGGCCAAAGGTGCTAAACAAAAATGTCAGGGAATCCATCCCAAAACCATAAAGATCCCCACATGTTACAAACCAACCAGTCAGCAGGAACCGAGCGCGAACTGATCCAAACCTGGGCTTTTTAAAGAGCCCAGGCAGCTGCAGACACTGATGAAGGGGCGGAGTCCCAAGTCCCAATCACCAGTTGAACAACCAATCAGCTGCTGGATCAGTCTCAAAAGCCTTCTTGCCTGTGGGAAACACAAACACAACAACCACCAGCAACAAAACAATCCCAAAAACCGAACCCAGAACTCTGGGGACGTAACATAGCGTAATAAGCCATGTGCAGGAGCCGTATAATCCGTTAGGTTGTTTTATTAGTACACAACAAACATAAAACAAACCGTAACCGGCGAAAAAGCTAACTGGTGCTGATGAAAATAAACATGCGCATATAGCGACTTACAGAACAACAAACAACAGTAGCCGACAATACACTCACCTCTAAAACACAGTGACATGTAACAATGCGAAGCAACGAGTGCACTGCTCGCGACCCTCTTATATCCCAGTGATTACAAGTGCAAACAGCCGTGAGACAAACGTAAACACGGAAGTGAAACAAGGAAGTGCATCACCGAAATATGTCCGTGTAGCAACGCCACCACACCAATCGTGACAGTTTGTTTATGGTTGGGGGATATTTCGTCTCAAAAGGAGAGATATTTATTGCATGATAAGAATAAGAGTCGAATGAAGCTCAGTTGACGGAGCAAAGCAATTCCAGATTTGGGACAGGAAAAAAATACATGAAAATACACACACGACATACTATTATTAGCTTCTATGAGAAAATATTTTATATGACTTAAAGAAAAAAGAATGCATCTGCCTGGCTACACCAAAATTAACTGTGTAAAGAAAGTTTGAAAATGTACAAGTATTATGTGTTTAACTGGGATCTTCGCCCAGCAGTATGGAATGCAATTTATATCAATAGCATAATGTCTCATTTATGTAATGCATTTTTATTTATTTAATTTGGACTTAATTGGCATTCCACACAGTAGAGGGTGCTCAGATATCACCTGTACAAATAATCCAATAATGTCAATGGGGCGTATGTTTACATGGTTCAATGCCTCAGATAGGTGGAGATAAAACCATAGACATAAAAACCATAGACATAATATACATAGACGCCACATCCGCTGCTGGGCACAAGAAATGCGTCCGCCATCTTAATGCGGTCGAGCTCCTAATTGGTAGCAGCAGAATATATACGATGCCACAGCACTGTGCAGCATATTCCTGCTTAAATCGGCGGACCATCGCCAGCAGGGCTCGGGGGATTACCTTCACAAGTAAGATTTAATATTTCTGTATTATTGGTTGTGTTTTGTGAAAAGAATATTACCAGAGAGTAGAGAAGGAGCAAGTATCTCAGATATTACTGTACTGACATCTAAGTATGCTAGCTTGGCTATGTTTACTTCACCGGCTGGTGTTCACCCGATTATGAACTGAGACCTGATAAGTAATATAACACTTAGATTACAAATGACACAATAATGCTATTATAGAAATATAACCTATTATTACTGGTATAACATTGGCCATTTACACAGCACAGACTGTATTATCAGACCGTATTATCACTCAGTCTGTATCAGACCGTATTATCAGACCGTATTATCAGACCGTATTATCAGACCGTATCATCAGACTGTATCATCAGACCGTATCATCAGACTGTATCATCGGACCGTATCATCGGACCGTATCATCGGACCGTATCATCGGACCGTATCATCGGACCGTATCATCGGACCGTATCATCAGACCGTATCATCAGACCGTATCATCAGACCGTATCAGATCAGACCGTATTATCAGACCGTATTATCAGACCGTATTATCAGACCGTATCATCAGACCGTATGATCAGACCGTATTATCAGACCGTATTATCAGACCGTATTATCAGACCGTATTATCAGACCGTATTACCAGACTGTATCATCAGACCGTATTATCAGACCGTATCATCGGACCGTATCATCGGACCGTATCATCAGACCGTATTATCAGACCGTATCATCAGACTGTATCATTAGACCGTATTATCAGACCGTATCATCAGACCGTATCATCAGACTGTATCATCAGACCGTATTATCAGTGTTGGGCAGGCGCTGTGTGCAGTTGCTGTGAGCACTGTGTAAATCGCTATATAAATATGTATTATTTTTTTATATTAAGTTCTGAGAGGTGCAGAGTGGGTGATCCACCGAGCTTCAACAATCCAAGCTCCTAAGGTGTCGACAGTCACACACATTGTCCGAGAGGAGATTGGAACGAAGGATGTTTTTCTGCTGGGGAACACATTGAGGAGACCCAGATTGGCATCGACAACCATCATTCAGACTTGTTGTCATTGGTTGTGTTTGTGTTTCTCAAGCTAAGGCTGAACCACGTTGCCAAACTCACCTCTTTTGAACTGCATAAAGGGAGCAGAGAAAGAAGCTCTGCAAAACAGTCCTCTACCAGGGGTTTTAGTGGTGTGTGTGTGTGTGTGTGTGTGTCAAATATAAAAAGCTTAAAGTAGAATATAATATAATCATGTATTGTTTTTTCAACTTATTAATTATCTGACTTTACTGCCACTATCTGTTTCTGCTTCTCTGTCATAATTATAGTGTGTGATTTGCAAAAAACCTATCATAGCCTACATCACATCATATATCAGAATATTATATTACTGTTAAGCCAACTATGAATATTAAAATACGCTGAACCATGTGTCCTGTGTCATAGCTACATGTATGACCTTTGCAGCAAAAAAAAACACGTGAAAATCAGTTGTGTATTCAGTGAGATATGATTAAATCAGTTGTGTATTCAGTGAGGTATGATTAAATCAGGTGTGTATTCAGTGAGATATGATTAAATCAGTTGTGTATTCAGTGAGGTATGATTAAATCAGTTGTGTATTCAGTGAGGTATGATTAAATCAGTTATGTATTCAGTGAGGTATGATTAAATCAGTTGTGTATTCAGTGAGGTATGATTAAATCAGTTATGTATTCAGTGAGGTATGATTAAATCAGTTGTGTATTCAGTGAGGTATGATTAATTGAATGCGCTGACAGCTTATTGCACCAGCCAAACGGATTACACTGAGTGGAGCGGTGGACCGCCGCAAGATGGCGGCCGCATTTCTCGTCAGCGCCAGTAGGCATAGCGGTAGATGCGGCGTCTATGTATATTATGTCTATGGTGATTATTACGTAATAATTGTTCCAATGTATAAATTGCCACTAATTGAAACAAAGCCTCTTTGCTCAATGATCTTTACAGGTAAGCAGGCTAAAGATGTCCTTCTACAGTATATGATACAGGGGATAATAATGGGGAAGTTTGCGAATTAATGTGTATATCTAGTTCATTGGTCATTAGGGATTCAATCAATTTTGTTATATTTTATTATCTCAAAATATTTACCAGCCTAAAATGTTAATATTTTACAGAAATTCACAGTAGAACAACACAGTAGAATGAACAGAATGAAGCTGAAACCAGACGGTGTCCCTGGACTCCGTGCTTTCAACGAAGTGCAGTTGGATCAGGCCTCAAGGGGGGGCTCCTCCACCAGGACCTCAACCTTACCTGCATAACTCCTTGGCCGCATCAGAAGAGCGTCGCAGAAAGGTACTCCCCTCGACGGACGCTTTATTAAGGAGGTACAACCTTTTCCCGGAGGTGAAACCAGAGAAACCAAAGGTGACGAAGCCCGTTGGGCTGAAACCCAAGGGAAGAAAGGTTAAAGCCAGCGGATCAAGGTTTCCTCCAAACTATGGGTCCCGCCCTACTGGCACTGTAAACGTGGAGCGGCAGGAGGTTCCTCCCATCTCTAAACTGGTACATGAGGAACAAGGTGGTTTCATCAACCAGTCTCTGCTCGCCACCAAGACAGAGTCCATGGCCAGAAAACCTCAAAGCACGGCCCTGCTGGAACACCTGACCCCCAAACCGCCTGTGATGGCTCGGACTACAATGTTCCCTCCATAGTCCAACGCAACAGGTCCTTGGTAAAGACCAAGAGCACCAAAAAGAAGCAGGAGAACGGTCAGTACTCCTATTGATGTAATGTCTGCTTTTTGTGTTATTTGCATAATCTGTCTATACAGGATGTGTGTTTGCTTACTTTCTCCTTTTCCAACAGCGTGTGAATGCAGAGACGGAGAATGCAGTGACCTGCATAGATATATCGACTTTACCTCTTCCTTCACTGAGCCTCTTCCGCCGTGGAGATGTGATGAAGACTAGGTGCTGGACAATGGCATCCTAATGCCCACCTGGTACACGTGTCTAGTGTACGAGCCAGAGAGCAGCAGCACTGGCAGGAGGAGGGTGACGCAGTAGGGGGACGATTTTCCACCTGTGACCCGGTGTAGCCAGAACTTGGAGCTCAATACGGGCTTTGAGGCGAACTAGGAAGATAGTGGCAGAATCCTCTCACCCTGGACACTCACTATTCAACCCACTCCCCTCCGGCAGAAGGCTTCGGTCCATCAGGACCAAAACCTCACGCCATAAGAACAGTTTCTTCCCATGTGCTACTGGCCTCTAGCCGGCCAATGTCTAAATAAAGTTTGATTTTTTTTATAGACTGGATAGCTTCAATAATTCAAACGTCAAGTCACCTTGTTGCTTTAATTTTTTTCATACCCACATTTCCCAAAATATTAAATTAGAGACATACAGTAGGATACATAGACAGAAACTTGTCATCACACAAATATGAAAATGATACAGAATAATACGTTGTCATGGTACCTAGTGTTTTTAATGTCAATACATATATTTTTATATTTATATTATTTATATTTTTTTTATATTATTATATTGATTATTTCTGTTAAATGTCTTTATAATTGCTACAACAGCAAAGCATAAGCATTATTAATTTATTCATCATTATCTATTTTAAAGTATGTTTCATAAAGGTCTTTTAAACTTTTTTAAAATGTCATCATCGCTTTTTTCTCATGACCAGTGTAATTTCTCTAAAAAAAACTAAATGCTATTGGTAGTACTGTAATGCTCCTTAACATCCTAAAACAGTTGAATAAATCAATGTTAAAATAATGAGCAAAAATTAAATATTAATAAAACGATTTAGATGCAAGTACCTGTGGATGAGTTGTAATGTAAAAATGTTGTCAACTTTGACCCCAAGATGAGCTGCTGCTGCTTTTGTCAGTTAACTGGTGTCATACAGTTAAATGGTGGAGTACATACATGTAAACGTCCTAAAACAGCTCACAACAACAACGAGTATCATAGAACAATACCATACAAAGACATGACCAAACACAGGGGACCATATTCTCTACTAATGATGTGTCTGTGATGATGAGACCAGACAATAATGTGAAAGAGGGAAGGGACGATGGCAGCCGGTGAAGATCCACCCCAAAGCCTGCCAGCAGGTGGCGGTAGAATGGCGTCAGAGGGAGCTCTGACAACTGGAAGCAGCAGTAGGTTCTGTGTTTCAAACAGCTGTTTGAAAATAGCTAAATAGGAAGAAGTCATCCTGTAGAGAAGTTTTAAGTGAACTGTTTCACAAGAATTCTTCTGATGATCGTCCAAGCTTTTATATTACCCAACAGAAAAGCTGCTATTAGCATGACTTTTGTTATTTTTGAATGAAAACTATTTTATGTATATTGTGAGAAAAATGACATACAAAATTTAAAGTAAATCAAGATTAGACTGCTCTAAGACGTGTCTGCAATATTTCGGTAAGAAAGACTCTGCCAAGACACACTCATTTTAGTTACATCAAGGCAGTTACTTCACACTACAACGCCTCTGCGACTTATATGCAATAACCTTATCAATATATTTTTAGACATCCAAATGAATGTGTTCTTACTGTCTGGAACTGGTGAGACAAAAACAGCCGTTAGTTTTGTTCTGGACATTTTTTAATGGTAATCTGGGGATGAAACAATGTACAATGTATGGAAATATGTTCAAATGTCATTATGCTCGCTGCAGTAGTGGAAATTAAATAATGGATTTAACTTTATTGTTTAATCTGGGTGTTACATGGTAGTGACCCTTTGATCTCTCACTGCATGAGTCCCCAAAACTCATAGTGTCAGCGAGAATTAGGCAGTTTGTCCGACCTTAACACCTGCACACATCTAAAGTCCGGCCAATCCGGTCCACAGTAAGTTCCACTTCATCAATCAATTTCTTTTTATAAAGCCCTTTTTACAACAAAAATTTTACAAAGTGCTTTTATAAACACCCAGCCTAAACTCTAATTTAGAAAAAAACCTAGTGAGGTGGCCAGTCCTCTTCCGACTGTGCTGGGTGAGCTTATAATAGTTTAGGTTAATAATTATTAAATGCAGAGAAAAATGCTAAATAAAATAGTAGAGGTCAAGTACAATCAGAAAGGGACAACTTGGATGGTTGAAGGTTTAGCAGATTGGAAGCCGGAACTGTCAGGTAGCATCAGCTGCTCAGCCTGCAACACAACCAGTGGGGACTTAGGAGGGGTCTGCTACATGTCCTTTGGGCCAATCGATCCAACAGTGTGGTCAGTATGCACAGGTCCTCCTTAATGGAAGTGGAAACAAGACACAGGGAAAGGTTAGACACCCTAGTTCCCTACATCTCCGGCACAATATTATAGCAGCATACATCTTGAAACTGAGATAGGGGGTCCAGTGAAACTGTATGTCATTTATGTCACACAAACAAGTTCTAAACATTGAACGTTTACGCTGAACAACCTGATCTAAGTACAAAGCAACTGAATGCATCGATGTTGCATACTGACAAAAAAGGCTGGTTTATGAGGACTTTCTAATAAATGTCCAGCACTTGTTTGAGAGTGATCTCCAGTCAGCAAATACATTTAGGCTATAACTGACATAATAAACTAAGGCCTTCTGCCTTAGTGTGCTGGCCTGTTTTAAACCATAGGCATATATTTGAACATCAGCCAACCTCAAATATTATGCTGCTGAAACCAGGATGACACAGTTATGACATGCAAGCATGTAAGCTCCTGTCCTCTTACAGTTTGGATATTACTATTAAGAAAACAGCAGCAATCATGAGTGTGTTGATAAATGTTTAAGTTAGGGGATTACCCAGGAGGCTTGGGGGTGGCGGGAAAACAGAGGGGAGTTTAAGGTGAAAGGTAAAGATTCAACATATATATGACTGCAAGTGGACGTGATGAAGAAGACGACAAAATACAAGCGTCAATCTTTTTGCACGTTATTGGTGAGGATGCGCTGGATATTTATAACAGCCTCCAACTAGACAAGTGTCTAACACTGAGTATGCTAATAGAAAAGTTTGAGGAATAGTTTGTGCCAAGACAAAATATTATATTTGAAAGATATACATTCTTCTCATGTGTTCAAAAACAAGTAGATGGTTTTGATCAATATTTAGCTGAGCTACACACACTAAGCAAGACGTGTGAATTTGGAAATTTGAGAGACTCGCTAATCAGGGATAAAATTGTCTGTGGCATAACGGATAATGGTCTCAGGGACTACTACAGGAGCAGGACCTGTCATTAAATAAAGCTGTGAACATGTGCAGAGCAGCAGAGACCACACGTGCTCAAGCCAAACAGATAAAAAAAGAAGTGACAGCAGTACATGCCATAAAGACAGGAGAAACACTTAAAATACCCAAAGTCACAAAGTGAGACTAAAACAGACTTTGAGTGAAGAAACTGTGGAGGAAGCCACAAGCCGAGGTCATGTTCAGCATATGGCAAGCAGTGTCATACATGTGGACAACATAACCATTACTCAAAATACTGCAAAGCCTTTAAGCAGAAGGTGTATGCAGTATAAGAGGAACCAGAGGGGTTCTTGGTAGATGTGGTGCATATACATGACATAAACCAGGAAGAATGGATAGTGCCATTGACTGTTAACACAACTATTATCCCATTCAAACTGGACACAGGATCCTCAGCAAACAAAGGAGGCTGCATAGCTACATTCCAACACAATGGAAAACAAATACAAGTAATGCTGCTCATTGTGGATATGAGTGTCAAGACAATATTGGGACTGAATGCATGTGAACGGCTAAACCTTGTAAAAAGAGTTTTTGTAGTCCCAGCGCAAACTGCTAATGATCAAGGTTCCCTCATGAAGGAATACAGAGACTGTTTTGAGGGACTAGGATGTTTACCAGGGAAGTACAAAATACAAGTTGACAAGACTGTGACTCCAGTAGTACACCCATGCAGGAAAATACCATTCAAACTGAAGGGAAAACTCATTGAGGAGTTGAATAGGATGGTTAAGTTAGATGTGATCACAAAAATCAACGAACCTACAGAATGGGTCAGCTCGCTGGTAGCGGTGGAAAATCCCAAAATGAAGCTAAGAACCTGTTTGGATCCCAGGGATCTTAACAAGGCAGTTAATTGTGAACACTTCCAGTTGCCGACAAGGGAAAAGATCATGGCACAGTTTGCTGGAGCTAAGTGGTTTAGTAAACTGGACGCGTCATCAGGGTTCTGGCAAATGAGACTAGATGAAGAGAGCTCAAAGCTATGCACTTTCAACCCACCGATGGGAAGGTACAGGTTTCTACGTCTACCATACGGTATCCTGTCAGCGCCAGAAGTCTACCACAAGAAAATACACATGATCTTTGAACACATACCAGGAGTTGAAAGTATAATGGATGACATCATTGTACGGGGGTCATGTTGAGAAAAACATGACGAACGACTGAGACAGGTGCTAGACCTGACACGGCAAGTAAACTTAAAGTTAAACAAAGACAGGTGCTAGACCTGACACGGCAAGTAAACTTAAAGTTAAACAAAGACAGGTGCTAGACCTGACACGGCAAGTAAACTGAAAGTTAAACAAAGACAGGTGCTAGACCTGACACGGCAAGTAAACTTAAAGTTAAACAAAGACAGGTGCTAGACCTGACACGGCAAGTAAACTTAAAGTTAAACAAAGACAGGTGACTAAACTTAAAGTTAAACAAAGACAGGTGCTAGACCTGACACGGCAAGTAAACTTAAAGTTAAACAAAGACAGGTGCTAGACCTGACACGGCAAGTAAACTTAAAGTTAAACAAAGACAGGTGCTAGACCTGACACGGCAAGTAAACTTAAAGTTAAACAAAGACAGGTGCTAGACCTGACACGGCACACTTAAAGTTAAACAAAGACAGGTGCTAGACCTGAACGTAAACTTAAAGTTAAACAAAGACAGGTGCTAGACCTGACACGGCAAGTAAACTTAAAGTTAAACAAAGACAGGTGCTAGACCTGACACGGCAAGTAAACTTAAAGTTAAACAAAGACAGGTGCTAGACCTGACACGGCAAGTAAACTTAAAGTTAAACAAAGACAGGTGCTAGACCTGACACGGCAAGTAAACTTAAAGTTAAACAAAGACAGGTGCTAGACCTGACACGGCAAGTAAACTTAAAGTTAAACAAAGACAGGTGCTAGACCTGACACGGCAAGTAAACTTAAAGTTAAACAAAGACAGGTGCTAGACCTGAGAGACCTGACACGGCAAGTAAACTTAAAGTTAAACAAAGACAGGTGCTAGAAACAAAGACAGGTGAGACACGACACGCAAGTAAACTTAAAGTTAAACAAAGACAGGTGCTAGACTAAACTTAAAGTTAAACAAAGACAGGTGCTAGACCTGACACGGCAAGTAAACTTAAAGTTAAACAAAGACAGGTGCTAGACCTGACACGGCAAGTAAACTTAAAGTTAAACAAAGACAGGTGCTAGACCTGAGACACACGGCAAGTAAACTTAAAGTTAAACAAAGACAGGTGCTAGACCTGACACTTAAAGGACAAGTAAACTTAAAGTTAAACAAAGACAAGACCTGACACGGCAAGTAAACTTAAAGTTAAACAAAGACAGGTGCTAGACCTGACACGGCAAGTAAACTTAAAGTTAAACAAAGACAGGTGCTAGACCTGACACGGCAAGTAAACTTAAAAACAAAGTTAAACAAAGACAGGTGCTAGACCTGACACGGCAAGTAAACTTAAAGTTAAACAAAGACAGGTGCTAGACCTGACACGGCAAGTAAACTTAAAGTTAAACAAAGACATGCGCTAGACCTGACACGGCAAGTAAACTTAAAGTTAAACAAAGACAGGTGCTAGACCTGACACGGCAAGTAAACTTAAAGTTAAACAAAGACAAAGACCTGACACGGCAAGTAAACTTAAAGCAAAGACAGGTGCTAGACCTGACACGGCAAGTAAACTTAAAGTTAAACAAAGACAGGTGCTATAGACCTGACACGGCAAGTAAACTTAAAGTTAAACAAAGACAGGTGCTAGACCTGACACGGCAAGTAAACTTAAAGTTAAACAAAGACAGGTGCTAGACCTGACACGGCAAGTAGACTTAGACAGACATGTAACATAAATAATGCGAAGCAATGTGAAAAACAAACTGGTGAATTAAACAGACCTCCTAATGACCCAAACAACAACTGGTGTGCATCATGAAACCTAAACCAAAAGAAAGATAACAGGTGGCCAACTAAAACCACGCACGGAGTGAGGATCGAGAGTCCACAACCCGAAAAACAAATAGAAAAAGTTTACTCTGATTTAATGTATGACAGTAAAGAAATAAAAGTTTTTAGTGTATGTAAATATCTGGTTTCAACTGTATGATACTAATGTGGGAATGAGCACCAGGTGTGTTCAACAGACAATGTAAAAATCAGGGGGCAGTGGTACAGGCTGGAACCAATCTAGTGGAGAGGAAGAGGCAGGATGGGACAGGCAGATTGAATGAGGAGAAAAGAGAAGACAAGAGGACAGGAGTTGAGAATAGTGGTACTCTACAGGTAAGTGTACGGTGACAGATGGTACTATACAGGTAAATGTACGGTGACAGGTGGTACTCTCCAGGTAAGTGTATGGTGACAGGTGGTACTCTCCAGGTAAGTGTACGGTGACAGGTGGTACTCTACAGGTAAGTTTACGGTGACCGGTGGTACTCTCCAGGTAAGTGTACGGTGACAGGTGGTACTCTCCAGGTAAGTGTACGGTGACAGGTGGTACTATACAGGTAAGTGTACGGTGACAGGTGGTACTCTACAGGTAAGTGTACGGTGACAGTTGGTAATATACAGGTAAGTGTACAGTGACAGGTGGTTCTCTCTAGGTAAGTGTACACTGACAGGTGGTACTCTACAGGTAAGTGTATTGTGACAGGTGGTACTCTACAGATAAGTGTACGGTGACAGGTGGTACTCTCCAGGTAAGTGTATTGTGACAGGTGGTACTCTACAGATAAGTGTACAGTGACAGGTGGTACTCTCTAGGTAAGTGTATGGTGACAGGTGGTACTCTACAGGTAAGTGTACGGTGACCGGTGGTACTCTACAGGTAAGTGTACGGTGACAGGTGGTACTCTACAGGTAAGTGTACGGTGACAGATGGTACTCTCCAGGTAAGTGTATTGTGACAGGTGGTACTCTCCAGGTAAGTGTATGGTGACAGGTGGTACTCTCCAGGTAAGTGTATTGTGACAGGTGGTACTCTCCAGGTAAGTGTACGGTGACAGGTGGTACTCTCCAGGTAAGTGTATTGTGACAGGTGGTACTCTACAGATAAGTGTACGGTGACAGGTGGCACTCTGCAGGTACGGTGACAGGTGGTACTCTGCAGGTACGGTGACAGGTGGTACTCTGCAGGTAAGTGTACGGTGACAGGTGGTATTCTCCAGGTAAGTGTACGGTGACAGGTGGTATTCTCCAGGTAAGTGTACGCACTTACCTGGAGAGTACCACCTGTCACCGTACACTTACCTGGAGAGTACCACTGTCACCGTAAACTTACCTGTAGAGTACCACTATTCTCAACTCCTGTCCTCTTGTCTTCTCTTTTCTCCTCATTCAATCTGCCTGTCCCATCCTGCCTCTTCCTCTCCACTAGATTGGTTCCAGCCTGTACCACTGCCCCCTGATTTTTACATTGTCTGTTGAACACACCTGGTGCTCATTCCCACATTAGTATCATACAGTTGAAACCAGATATTTACATACACTAAAAACTTTTATTTCTTTACTGTCATACATTAAATCAGAGTAAACTTTTTCTATTTGTTTTTCGGGTTGTGGACTCTCGATCCTCACTCCGTGCGTGGTTTTAGTTGGCCACCTGTTATCTTTCTTTTGGTTTAGGTTTCATGATGCACACCAGTTGTTGTTTGGGTCATTAGGAGGTCTGTTTAATTCACCAGTTTGTTTTTCACATTGCTTCGCATTATTTATGTTACATGTCTGTCTAAGTCTACTTGCTTTGTTTAACGTTTACTTGTGTCAGGTCTAGCACCTGTCTTTGTTTAACTTTAAGTTTACTTGCCGTGTCAGGTCTAGCACCTGTCTTTGTTTAACTTTAAGTTTACTTGCCGTGTCAGGTCTATAGCACCTGTCTTTGTTTAACTTTAAGTTTACTTGCCGTGTCAGGTCTACATGTCTTTGTTTAACTTTAAGTTTACTTGCCGTGTCAGGTCTAGCACCTGTCTTTGTTTAACTTTAAGTTTACTTGCCGTGTCAGGTCTAGCACCTGTCTTTGTTTAACTTTAAGTTTACTTGCCGTGTCAGGTCTAGCACCTGTCTTTGTTTAACTTTAAGTTTACTTGCCGTGTCAGGTCTAGCACCTGTCTTTGTTTAACTTTAAGTTTACTTGCCGTGTCAGGTCTAGCACCTGTCTTTGTTTAACTTTAAGTTTACTTGCCGTGTCAGGTCTAGCACCTGTCTTTGTTTAACTTTAAGTTTACTTGCCGTGTCAGGTCTAGCACCTGTCTTTGTTTAACTTTAAGTTTACTTGCCGTGTCAGGTCTAGCACCTGTCTTTGTTTAACTTTAAGTTTACTTGCCGTGTCAGGTCTAGCACCTGTCTTTGTTTAACTTTAAGTTTACTTGCCGTGTCAGGTCTAGCACCTGTCTTTGTTTAACTTTAAGTTTACTTGCCGTGTCAGGTCTAGCACCTGTCTTTGTTTAACTTTAAGTTTACTTGCCGTGTCAGGTCTAGCACCTGTCTTTGTTTAACTTTAAGTTTACTTGCCGTGTTCTAGCACCTGTCTTTGTTTAACTTTAAGTTTACTTGCCGTGTCAGGTCTAGCACCTGTCTTTGTTTAACTTTAAGTTTACTTGCCGTGTCAGGTCTAGCACCTGTCTTTGTTTAACTTTAAGTTTACTTGCCGTGTCAGGTCTAGCACCTGTCTTTGTTTAACTTTAAGTTTACTTGCCGTGTCAGGTCTAGCACCTGTCTTTGTTTAACTTTAAGTTTACTTGCCGTGTCAGGTCTAGTGTCTTTGTTTAACTTTAAGTTTACTTGCCGTGTCAGGTCTAGCACCTGTCTTTGTTTAACTTTAAGTTTACTTGCCGTGTCAGGTCTAGCACCTGTCTTTGTTTAACTTTAAGTTTACTTGCCGTGTCAGGTCTAGCACCTGTCTTTGTTTAACTTTAAGTTTTTGTTTAACTTGCCGTGTCAGGTCTAGCACCTGTCTTTGTTTAACTTTAAGTTTACTTGCCGTGTCAGGTCTAGCACCTGTCTTTGTTTAACTTTAAGTTTACTTGCCGTGTCAGGTCTAGCACCTGTCTTTGTTTAACTTTAAGTTTACTTGCCGTGTCAGGTCTAGCACCTGTCTTTGTTTAACTTTCAGTTTACTTGCCGTGTCAGGTCTAGCACCTGTCTTTGTTTAACTTTAAGTTTACTTGCCGTGTCAGGTCTAGCACCTGTCTTTGTTTAACTTTAAGTTTACTTGCCGTGTCAGGTCTAGCACCTGTCTCAGTCGTTCGTCATGTTTTTCTCAACATGACCCCCGTACAATGATGTCATCCATTATACTTTCAACTCCTGGTATGTGTTCAAAGATCATGTGTATTTTCTTGTGGTAGACTTCTGGCGCTGACAGGATACCGTATGGTAGACGTAGAAACCTGTACCTTCCCATCGGTGGGTTGAAAGTGCATAGCTTTGAGCTCTCTTCATCTAGTCTCATTTGCCAGAACCCTGATGACGCGTCCAGTTTATTAAACCACTTAGCTCCAGCAAACTGTGCCATGATCTTTTCCCTTGTCGGCAACTGGAAGTGTTCACAATTAACTGCCTTGTTAAGATCCCTGGGATCCAAACAGGTTCTTAGCTTCATTTTGGGATTTTCCACCGCTACCAGCGAGCTGACCCATTCTGTAGGTTCGTTGATTTTTGTGATCACATCTAACTTAACCATCCTATTCAACTCCTCAATGAGTTTTCCCTTCAGTTTGAATGGTATTTTCCTGCATGGGTGTACTACTGGAGTCACAGTCTTGTCAACTTGTATTTTGTACTTCCCTGGTAAACATCCTAGTCCCTCAAAACAGTCTCTGTATTCCTTCATGAGGGAACCTTGATCATTAGCAGTTTGCGCTGGGACTACAAAAACTCTTTTTACAAGGTTTAGCCGTTCACATGCATTCAGTCCCAATATTGTCTTGACACTCATATCCACAATGAGCAGCATTACTTGTATTTGTTTTCCATTGTGTTGGAATGTAGCTATGCAGCCTCCTTTGTTTGCTGAGGATCCTGTGTCCAGTTTGAATGGGATAATAGTTGTGTTAACAGTCAATGGCACTATCCATTCTTCCTGGTTTATGTCATGTATATGCACCACATCTACCAAGAACTCCTCTGGTTCCTCTTATACTGCATACACCTTCTTCTTAAAGGCTTTGCAGTATTTTGAGTAATGGTTATGTTGTCCACATGTATGACACTGTTTGCCATATTCTGGACATGACCTCTGCTTGTGGCTTCCTCCACAGTTCCTACACTCAAAGTCTGTTTTAGTCTCACTTTGTGACTTTGGGTGTTTTAAGTGTTTCTCCTGTCTTTATGGCATGTACTGCTGTCACTACTTTTTTATCTGTTTGGCTTGAGCACGTGTGGTCTCTGCTGCTCTGTACATGTTCACAGCTTTATTTAATGACAGGTCCTGCTCCTGTAGTAGTCCCTGAGACCATTATCCGTTATGCCACAGACAATTTTATCCCTGATTAGCGAGTCTCTCAAATTTCCAAATTCACACGTCTTGCTTAGTGTGTGTAGCTCAGCTAAATATTGATCAAAACCATCTACTTGTTTTTGAACACATGAGAAGAATGTATATCTTTCAAATATAATATTTTGTCTTGGCACAAACTATTCCTCAAACTTTTCTATTAGCATACTCAGTGTTGCACACTTGTCTAGTTGGAGGCTGTTATAAATATCCAGCGCATCCTCACCAATAACGTGCAAAAAGATTGACGCTTGTATTTTGTCGTCTTCTTCATCACGTCCACTTGCAGTCATATATATGTTGAATCTTTGCTTAAACCTTCGCCTTCTAACACTTCTTACATCTCCATTCACCTTAAACTCCCCTCTGTTTTCCCGCCACCCCCAAGCCCCCTGGGTAATCCCCTAACTTAAACATTTATCAACACACTCATGATTGCTGCTGTTTTCTTAATAGTAATATCCAAACTCTAAGAGGACAGGAGCTTACATGCTTGCATGTCATAACTGTGTCATCCTTGTTTCAGCAGCGTAATATTTGAGGTTGGCTGATGTTCAAATATATGCCTATGGTTTAAAACAGGCCAGCACACTAAGACAGAAGGCCTTAGGTTATTATGTCAGATTATAGCCTAAATGTATTTGCTGACTGGTTCTTAGATCACTCTGGGTGTAACAAGTGCTGGACATTTATTAGAAAGTCCTCATAAACCAGCCTTTTTAGTCAGTTTTGTTTATGCAACATCGATGCATTCAGTTGCTTTGTACTTTGATTTGGTTGTTCAGCCTTAAACGTTCAATGTTTAGAACTTGTTTGTGTGACATAAATGACATACAGTTTCACTGGACCCCCGAGGTATCTCAGTTTCAAGATGTATGCTGCTATAATATTGTGCCGGAGATGTAGGGAACTAGGGTGTCTAACCTTTCCCTGTGTCTTGTTTCCACTTCCATTAAGGAGGACCTGTGCATACTGACCACACTGTTGGATCGATTGGCCCAAAGGACATGTAGCAGACCCCTCCTAAGTCCCCACTGGTTGTGTTGCAGGCTGAGCAGCTGATGCTACCTGACAGTTCCGGCTTCCAATCTGCTAAACCTTCAACCATCCAAGTTGTCCCTTTCTGATTGTACTTGACCTCTACTATTTTATTTAGCATTTTTCTCTGCATTTAATAATTATTAACCTAAACTATTATAAGCTCACCCAGCACAGTCGGAAGAGGACTGGCCACCTCACTAGGTTTTTTTCTAAATTAGAGTTTAGGCTGGGTGTTTATAAAAGCACTTTGTAAAATTTTTGTTGTAAAAAGGGCTTTATAAAAGAGAAATTGATTGATGAAGTGGAACTTACTGTGGACCGGATTGGCCGGACTTTAGATGTGTGCAGGTGTTAAGGTCGGACAAACTGCCTAATTCTCGCTGACACTATGAGTTTTGGGGACTCATGCAGTGAGAGATCAAAGGGTCACTACCATGTAACACCCAGATTAAACATTAAAGTTAAATCCATTAATTAATTTCCACTACTGCAGCAAGCATAATGACATTTGAAAAGATTTCCATACATTGTACATTGTTTCATCCCCAGATTACCATTAAAAATGTCCAGAACAAAACTAACGGCTGTTTTTGTCTCACCAGTTCCAGACAGTAAGAACACATTCATTTGGATGTCTAAAAATATATTGATAAGGTTATTGCATATAAGTCGCAGAGGCGTTGTAGTGTAACTGCATTGATGTAACTAAAATGAGTGTGTCTTGGTGAGTATTTCTTACCGAAATATTGCAGACACGTCTTAGAGCAGTCTAATCTTGGTTTACTGTAAATGTTTTGTTCTATTTTATATTCAGAGTTCCGATTTGTGAATTGCTTTCTTTTTTCATATATAAAATAGTTTTCATTCAAAAATAAGAAAAGTCATGTCTAATAGAAGCTTTTCTGTTTGGTAATATAAAAGCTTGGACGATCATCAGAAGAATTCTTGTGAAACAGTTCACTTAAAACTTGGATGACTTCTTCCTATTTAGCTATTTTCAAACAGAAAAACACAGAACCTACTGCTGCTTCCAGTTGTCAGAGCTCCCTCTGACGCCATTCTACCGCCACCTGCTGGCAGGCTTTGGGGTGGATCTTCACCGGCTGCCATCGTCCCTTCCCTGTTTCACATTATTGTCCGGTCTCATCATCACAGACACATCATTAGTAGAGAATATGGTCCCCTGTGTTTGCTCATGTATTTGTATGGTATTGTTCTATGTTACTCGTTGTTGTTGTGAGCTGTTTTAGGACGTTTACATGTATGTACTCCACCATTTAACTGTATGACACCAGTTAACTGACAAAAGCAGCAGCAGCTCTTCTTGGGGTCAAAGTTGACAACATTTTTACATAACAACTCATCCACAGGTACTTGCATCTAAATCGTTTTATTAATATTTAATTTTTGCTCATTATTTTAACATTCAACTGTTTTAGGATGTTAAGGAGCATTACAGGACTACCAATAGCATTTAGTTTTTTTAGAGAAATTACACTGGTCATATGAAAAAAGCGATAATGACATTTAAAAAAGTTTAAAAGACCTTTATGAAACATACTTTAAAATAAATAATGATGAATAAATTAATAATGCTTATGCTTTGCTGTTGTAGCAATTATAAAGACTTCATTGTTTCTTTGAATTAGTAACGTAAATAATCAATATAACTGAAACATTTAAAAAATATAAATTTAAATATAAAAATATATGTATTGACATTAAAAACACTAGGTACCATGACAACGTATTATTCTGTATCATTTTCATATTTGTGTGATGACAAGTTTTTGTCTATGTATCCTACTGTATGTCTCTAATTCAATATTTTAGGAAATGTGGGTATGAAAAAATTAAAGCAACAATGTGACTTGACGTTTGAATTATTGAAGCTATCCAGTCTATAAAAAAAAATCTAACTTTATTTAGACATTGGCCGGCTAGAGGGCCAGTAGCACATGGGAAGAAACTGTTCTTATGGCGTGAGGTTTTGGTCCTGATGGACCGAAGCCTTCTGCCGGAGGGGAGTGGGTTGAATAGTGAGTGTCCAGGGTGAGAGGAGTCTGCCACTATCTTCCTAGCTCGCCTCAAAGCCCGTATTGAGCTCTAAGTTCTGGCTACACCGGGTCACAGGTGGAAAATCGTCCCCCTACTGCGTCACCCTCCTCCTGCCAGTGCTGCTGCTCTCTGGCTCGTACACTAGGCACATGTACCAGGTGGGCATCAGGATGCCATTGTCCAGCACCTAGTCTTCATCACATCTCCACGGCGGAAGAGGCTCAGTGAAGGAAGAGGTAAAGTCGAGATATCTATGCAGTTCACTGCATTCTCCATCTCTTCATTCACACGCTGTTGGAAAAGAAACGTATTGCTTATTTGTTTCATTAAATATAATTAAAAGTTCTGTTCCTGTAGATAGTCGACATAAGCAAACACACATCCTGTATAGACAGATTATGCAAATAATACAAAAAGCAGACATTACATCAATAGGAGTACTGACCGTTCTCCAGCTTCTTTTTGGTGCTCTTGGTCTTTACCAAGGACCTGTTGCGTTGGACTATGGAGGGAACATTGTAGTCCGAGCCATCACAGGTGGTTTGGGGGACAGGTGTTCCAGCAGGGCCGTGCTTTGAGGTTTTCTGGCAATGGACTCTGTCTTGGTGGCGAGCAGAGACTGGTTGATGAAACCACCTTGTTCCTCATGTACCAGTTTAGAGATGGGAGGAACCTCTTGCCGCTCCACGTTGACAGTGCCAGTAGGGCGGGACCCATAGTTTGGAGGAAACCTTGATCCGCTGGCTTTAACCTTTCTTCCCTTGGGTTTCAGCCCAACGGGCTTCGTCACCTTTGGTTTCTCTGGTTTCACCTCCGGTAAAAGGTTGTACCTCCTTAATAAAGCGTCCGTCGAGGGGAGTACCTTTCTGCGACGCTCTTCTGATGCGGCCAAGGAGTTATGCAGGGAGGGTAAGGTTGAGGTCCTGGTGGAGGAGCCCCCCCTTGAGGCCTGATCCAACTGCACTTTGTTGAAAGCACGGAGTCCAGGGACACCGTCTGGTTTCAGCTGCATTCTGTTCATTCTACTGTGTTGTTCTACTGTGAATTTCTGTAAAATATTAACATTTTAGGCTGGTAAATATTTTTAGATATTAAAATATAACAAAATTGATTAAATGTTGAATGCCTAATGACCAATGAACTAGATATACACATTAAATCGCTAACTTCCCCATTATTATCCCCTGTATCATATACTGTAGAAGGACATCTTTAGCCTGCTTACCTGTAAAGATTATTGAGCAATGAGGCTTTGTTTCAATTAGTGGCAATTTATACATTGGATCAATTATTACGTAATAATCACCATAGACATAATATACATAGACGCCGCATCTACCGCTATGCCTACTGGCGCTGACGAGAAATGCGGCCGCCATCTTGCGGCGGTCCACCGCTCCACTCAGTGTAATCCGTTTGGCTGGTGCAATAAGCTGTCAGCGCATTCAATTAATCATACCTCACTGAATACACAACTGATTTAATCATACCTCACTGAATACACAACTGATTTAATCATACCTCACTGAATACACAACTGATTTAATCATACCTCACTGAATACACTGAATACACTGAATACACAACTGATTTAATCATACCTCACTGAATACACAACTGATTTAATCATACCTCACTGAATACACAACTGATTTAATCATACCTCACTGAATACACAACTGATTTAATCATACCTCACTGAATACACAACTGATTTAATCATACCTCACTGAATACACAACTGATTTAATCATACCTCACTGAATACACAACTGATTTAATCATACCTCACTGAATACACAACTGATTTTCACGTGTTTTTTTTTGCTGCAAAGGTCATACATGTAGCTATGACACAGGACACATGGTTCAGCGTATTTTAATATTCATAGTGGGCTTAACAGTAATATAATATTCTGATATATGATGTGATGTAGGCTATGATAGGTATTTTGCAAATCACACACTATAATTATGACAGAGAAGCAGAAACAGTTAGATATTTAATCAGTTAAAAAACAATACATGATTATATTCTACTTTAAGCTGTTTATATTTCACACACACACACACACACACACCACTAAAACCCCTGGTAGAGGACTGTTTTGCAGAGCTTCTTTCTCTGCTCCCTTTATGCAGTTCAAAAGAGGTGAGTTTGGCAACGTGGTTCAGCCTTAGCTTGAGAAACACAGACACAACCAATGACAACAAGTCTGAATGATGGTTGTCGATGCCAATCTGGGTCTCCTCAATGTGTTCCCCAGCAGAAAAACATCCTTCGTTCCAATCTCCTCTCGGACAATGTGTGTGACTGTCGACACCTTAGGAGCTTGGATTGTTGAAGCTCGGCGGATCACCCTCTCTGCACCTCTCAGAACCTAATATAAAAAAAATACATATTTATATAGCGATTTACACAGTGCTCACAGCAACTGCACACAGCGCCTGCCCAACACTGATAATACAGTCTGATGATACAGTCTGATGATACGGTCTGATGATACAGTCTGATGATACGGTCTGATGATACGGTCTGATGATACAGTCTGATGATACGGTCTGATGATACGGTCTGATGATACGGTCTGATGATACGGTCTGATGATACGGTCTGATGATACAGTCTGATGATACAGTCTGATGATACGGTCTGATGATACGGTCTGATGATACGGTCTGATGATACAGTCTGATGATACAGTCTGATGATACGGTCTGATGTCTGATGATACGGTCTGATGATACAGTCTGATGATACGGTCTGATGATACAGTCTGATGATACGGTCTGATGATACGGTCTGATGATACGGTCTGATGATACGGTCTGATGATACGGTCTGATGATACGGTCTGATGATACAGTCTGATGATACAGTCTGATGATACGGTCTGATGATACAGTCTGATGATACAGTCTGATGATACGGTCTGATGATACGGTCTGATGATACGGTCTGATGATACGGTCTGATGATACGGATGATACGGTCTGATGATACGGTCTGATGATACGGTCTGATGATACAGTCTGATGATACGGTCTGATGATACAGTCTGATGATACGGTCTGATGATACGGTCTGATGATACGGTCTGATGATACGGTCTGATGATACGGTCTGATGATACAGTCTGATGATACGGTCTGATGATACGGTCTGATGATACGGTCTGATGATACGGTCTGATAATACGGATACGGTCTGATGATACGGTCTGATAATACAGTCTGGTAATACAGTCTAATGATACGGTCTGATGATAGTCTGATGATACGGTCTGATGATCTGATGATACAGTCTGTCTGGTGATACGGTCTGATGATACGGTCTGATGATACGGTCTGATGATACGGTCTGATGATACGGTCTGATGATACGGTCTGATGATACGGTCTGATGATACGGTCTGATGATACGGTCTGATGATACGGTCTGATGATACGGTCTGATGATACAGTCGGTCTGATGATGATACGGTCTGATGATACGGTCTGATGATACGGTCTGATAATACAGATGATACAGTCTGATGATACCGTCTGATGATACGGTCTGATGATACGGTCTGATGATACGGTCTGATAATACAGTCTATGATACAGTCTGATGATACAGTCTGATAATACGGTCTAATGATACAGTCTGATAATCTGATAATACGGATAATACAGTCTGATGATACGGTCTGATGATACGGTCTGATATACGGTCTGATATACAGTCTGATGATACGGTCTGATGATACGGTACGGTCTGATAATCTGATGATACAGTCTGATAATACGGTCTAATGATACAGTCTGATAATACGGTCTGATACAGACTGAGTGATAATACAGTCTGATAATACAGTATGTGCTGTGTAAATGGCCAATGTTATACCAGTAATAATAGGTTATATTTCTACAACAGCATTATTGTGTCATTTGTAATCTAACTGTTATATGACTTATCAGGTCTCAGTTCATAATCGGGTGAACACCAGCCGGTGAAGTAAACATACTAGCCAAGCTAGCTTACTTGGATTTCAGTACAGTAATATCTAAGATACTTGCTCCTTCTCTACTCTCTGGTAATATTCTTTTCACAAAACACAACCAATAATACGGAAATATTAAATCTTACTTGTGAAAGGTAATCCCCCGAGCCCTGCTGGCGATGGTCCGCCGATTTAAGCAGGAATATGCTGCACAGTGCTGTGGCATCTATATATTCTGCTGCTACCAACTAGGAGTTCGACCGCATTAAGATGGCGGCCGCATTTCTTATGTCTATGGTTTTTATGTCTATGGTTTTATCTCCACCTATCTGAGGCATTGAACCATGTAAACATACGCCCCATTGACATTATTGGATTATTTGTACACGTGATATCTGAGCACCCTCTACTGTGTGGAATGCCAATTAAGTCCAAATTAAATAAATAAAAATGCATTACATAAACGAGACATTATGCTATTGATATAAATTGCATTCCATACTGCTGGGCGAAGATCCCAGCTAAACACATAATACTTGTACATTTTCAAACTTTCTTTAGACAGTTAATTTTGGTGTAGCCAGGCAGATGCATTCTTTTTCTTTAAGTCATATAAAATATTTTCTCATAGAAGCTAATAATAGTATGTCGTGTGTGTATTTTCATGTATTATTTTCCTGTCCCAAATCTGGAATTGCTTTGCTCCGTCAACTGAGCTTCATTCGACTCTTATTCTTATCATGCAATAAATATCTCTCCTTTTGAG
>CM055745.1:8331501-8348379 GCA_029465975.1 Dallia pectoralis | reverse complement strand
GAATGCAGCCTTCTACGTCTGGAATTCAGTGAGACAAAACAAAGTTCTGACATTTAATGGTATCTGGGATGAAATAATGTTAATGCAGGAAATCTCAAATGAAACACATGCCGCAGTAGTGAAATAAAATGGACACTGACCCTTATTGTTTATCTGGTGTTGAGATAGTAGTGAATTCCTTGATCTCTCACTGCATGAGTCCCCTAATCCTCACAGTGTCAGCGAGAATTAGGCAGTTTGTCCTGCACACATCTAAAGTTCACAACTGTCCACAGTAAGTTCCACTTTCATCAATCAATTCTTTTATAGCCTCTTACAACAAAATTTTACATGCTTTTTTAGCAAACACCTACCTCCCAGAAAACCTAGTGGCAGGCACTTTTCCACTGTGCTGGGTGAGCCATAAAGCCTAGGTTAATAATTGTTAACGCAGAGAGGGCCGCTAAATAAAATATAGAGGTCAAGTACAACAGAGGACAACTTGATGGCTGAAGGTCAGCAGACAGGCCGAACTGCCTGTGGCACAGCTGCTCAGCCTGCAACACAGCCAGCGGGGACTTAGAGGGGTCTGTTACATGTCTCTCTTGGGCCACCATCACAGCGTGGTCAGTGTACACAGGTCCTTCCACGGGAAGGGAAACAAGACACAGGGAAAAGGTTAGACACCCCAGTTCCCTTACATCTTCCTCGCACACACATACATGGCCATCTGAAACTGAGACACAAACAGTTCTAACACAACGTTTACTGAACAACCCAGATCCAAATACAGCAACTGAAGCCGTGTCGTTGCATACTGACAAAGGCTGGTTTATGAGACTTGTCAAATGTCCAGAATCTGTTTGAGAGTGATCTCTGTGTCAGCAAATACCTAGGCTATAACTGACATAACCAGGCCTCTGCCTAGTGTGCGCGGCACCATAGGCATATATTTGAATATCAGTTAACCTCAAATATGCCGTTGAAACCAGTGATGACACATTATGACATGCATGCATGTAAGTTCTGTTCTTTCCAGCAGTTTGGATACTATTAAGAAAACAGCAGTATCATGAGTGTGTTGATGTGTTTAGCTAGGATACCCAGAGGGTGGCGAGAGAACAGAGGGAGTTTAAGGTGAATGGAGACAAGAAGTGCTGTAGCCGAAGGTTTACAGCACCAACATATGACCGCAAGTGTGAAGAAGACTTATTGTACGTCGGCCTTTTTGTCGTTGGTGATGATGCGCTGGATATTGATAACAGCCTAACTAGACAAGGTGCAACACTGAGCATGCTGATAGAAAGCTTGAGGAATAATTTGTGCCAAGACAAATATTATATTTGAAGATATTTTTTCATGTGTTCAAAACAAGCAGATGGCCTGACGCTGAAGCTACACATACAGCAAGACGGAATTTGAAATTTGAGATTTGCAAAATTGTCTGTGGCATGGTCGGATAATGGTCTCAGGGACAGGAGCAGGACCTGTCATTAAATAAAAGCTGTGAATACGTGCAGAGCAGCATCACACGCAAGTTCGCCAAACAGATAAAGTGACAGCAATACATGCCATAAAGATAGAGAGCCTGTAATACCCAAAAGCGCGAGACTAAAACAGATTGAGTGAAGAAACCGTGGACAGTCCAGAATATGGCAGTCATGTCATGTGACAAATACACCACACATTGCAAAGTCTTTTAAGAAAAGAAGGTGCATGCACTAGAAGAGGGAACTTAGGTCAGATGTGGTGCATAAATGACAGCAAACCAGGAAATGGATAGTGCCATTGACTGTTAACACAACCATTGTCCCATTCAAATTGACACAGGGACTTTCAGCAAACAGTGAGGCTGCATAGCTACATTCCAACATTACCGGAAAATACAGTAATGCCGCTCATTGTGGATATGAGGGTCAAGACAATATTGGGATTTAGGTGAACGTGCTAAAACCTGTAAAAAGAGTTTTAACCCAGCGCAAATGTTAATGATCCAGATCATGCAGGAAAATAATATTCAATTACGTCCCCCACAAATGTCAATTACTTCACTCCAAATTGACACTTTGTTTAACTTTAAGTTTACTTGCCGTGTCAGGTCTAGCACCTGTCTTTGTTTAACTTTAAGTTTACTTGCCGTGTCAGGTCTAGCACCTGTCTTTGTTTAACTTTAAGTTTACTTGCCGTGTCAGGTCTAGCACCTGTCTCAGTCGTTCGTCATGTTTTTCTCAACATGACCCCCATACAATGATGTCATCCATTATAGTTTCAACTCCTGGTATGTGTTCAAAGATCATGTGTATTTTCTTGTGGTAGACTTCTGGCGCTGACAGGATCCCGTATGGTAGACGTAGAAACCTGTACCTTCCCATCGGTGGGTTGAAAGTGTATAGCTTTGAGCTCTCTTCATCTAGTCTCATTTGCCAGAACCCTGATGACGCGTCCAGTTTATTAAACCACTTAGCTCCAGCAAACTGTGCCATGATCTCTTCCCTTGTCGGCAACTTGAAGTGTTCACAATTGACTGCCTTGTTAAGATCCCTGGGATACAAACAGGTTCTTAGCTTCATTTTGGGATTTTCCACCGCTACCAGCGAGCTGACCCATTCTGTAGGTTCGTTGATTTTTGTGATCACATCTAACTTAACCATCCTATTGAACTCCTCAATGAGTTTTCCCATCAGTTTGAATGGTATTTTCCTGCACGGGTGTACTACTGGATCATTAGCAGTTTGCGCTGGGACTACAAAAACTCTTTTTACAAGGTTTAGCCGTTCACATGCATTCAGTCCCAATATTGTCTTGACCCTCATATCCACAATGAGCAGCATTACTTGTATTTGTTTTCCATTGTGTTGGAATGTAGCTATGCAGCCTCCTTTGTTTGCTGAGGATCCTGTGTCCAGTTTGAATGGGATAATAGTTGTGTTAACAGTCAATGGCACTATCCATTCTTCCTGGTTTATGTCATTTATATGCACCACATCTACCAAGAACCCCTCTGGTTCCTCTTCTAGTGCATACACCTTCTTTTTCTTAAAGGCTTTGCAGTATTTTGAGTAATGGTTATGTTGTCCACATGTATGACACTGTTTGCCATATTCTGGACATGACCTCGGCTTGTGGCTTCCTCCACAGTTTCTTCACTCAAAGTCTGTTTTAGTCTCACTTTGTGACTTTGGGTATTTTAAGTGTTTCTCCTGTCTTTATGGCATGTATTGCTGTCACTTCTTTTTTATCTGTTTGGCTTGAGCACGTGTGGTCTCTGCTGCTCTGCACATGTTCACAGCTTTATTTAATGACAGGTCCTGCTCCTGTAGTAGTCCCTGAGACCATTATCCGTTATGCCACAGACAATTTTATCCCTGATTAGCGAGTCTCTCAAATTTCCAAATTCACACGTCTTGCTTAGTGTGTGTAGCTCAGCTAAATATTGATCAAAACCATCTACTTGTTTTTGAACACATGAGAAAAATGTATATCTTTCAAATATAATATTTTGTCTTGGCACAAATTATTCCTCAAACGTTTCTATTAGCATACTCAGTGTTGCACACTTGTCTAGTTGGAGGCTGTTATCAATATCCAGCGCATCCTCACCAAAAACGTGCAAAAAGATTGACGCTTGTATTTTGTCGTCTTCTTCACCACGTCCACTTGCAGTCATATATATGTTGAATCTTTGCTTAAACCTTCGGCTTCTAACACTTCTTACATCTCCATTCACCTTAAACTCCCCTCTGTTTTCTCGCCACCCCCAAGCCTCCTGGGTAATCCCCTAACTTAAACATTTATCAACACACTCATGATTGCTGCTGTTTTCTTAATAGTAATATCCAAACTGTAAGAGGACAGGAGCTTACATGCATGCATGTCATAACTGTGTCATCCTGGTTTCAGCAGCATAATATTTGAGGTTGGCTGATGTTCAAATATATGCCTATGGTTTAAAACAGGCCAGCACACTAAGGCAGAAGGCCTTAGTTTATTATGTCAGTTATAGCCTAAATTTATTTGCTGACTGGAGATCACTCTCAAACAAGTTCTGGACATTTATTAGAAAGTCCTCATAAACCAGCCTTTTTTGTCAGTATGCAACACCGATGCATTCAGTTGCTTTGTATTTAGATCAGGTTGTTCAGCGTAAACGTTCAATGTTTAGAACTTGTTTGTGTGACATAAATGACATACAGTTTCACTGGACCCCCTATCTCAGTTTCAAGATGTATGCTGCTATAATATTGTGCCGGAGATGTAGGGAACTAGGGTGTCTAACCTTTCCCTGTGTCTTGTTTCCACTTCCATTAAGGAGGACCTGTGCCTACTGACCACACTGTGTGATCGATTGGCCCAAAGGACATGTAGCAGACCCCTCCTAAGTCCCCACTGGCTGTGTTGCAGGCTGAGCAGCTGATGCTACCTGACAGTTCCGGCTTCCAATCTGCTAAACCTTCAACCATCCAAGTTGTCCCTTTCTGATTGTACTTGACCTCTACTATTTTATTTAGCATTTTTCTCTGCATTTAATAATTATTAACCTAAACTTTTATAAGCTCACCCAGCACAGTCGGAAAAGGACTGGCCACCTTACTAGGTTTTTTTCTAAATTAGAGTTTAGGCTGGGTGTTTATAAAAGCACTTTGTAAAATTTTTGTTGTAAAAAGGGCTTTATAAAAAGAAATTGATTGATGAAGTGGAACTTACTGTGGACCGGATTGGCCGGACTTTAGATGTGTGCAGGTGTTAAGGTCGGACAAACTGCCTAATTCTCGCTGACACTATGAGTTTTGGGGACTCATGCAGTGAGAGATCAAAGGGTCACTACCATGTAACACCCAGATTAAACAATAAAGTTAAATCCATTATTTAATTTCCACTACTGCAGCGAGCATAATGACATTTGAAAAGATTTCCATACATTGTACATTGTTTCATCCCCAGATTACCATTAAAAATGTCCAGAACAAAACTAACGGCTGTTTTTGTCTCACTAGTTCCAGACAGTAAGAACACATTCATTTGGATGTCTAAAACAATATTGATAAGGTTATTGCATATAAGTCGCAGAGGCGTTGTAGTGTGAAGTAACTGCCTTGATGTAACTAAAATGAGTGTGTCTTGGCAGAGTCTTTCTTACCGAAATATTGCAGACACGTCTTAGAGCAGTCTAATCTTGGTTTACTGTAAATGTTTTGTAAAGTTCTAGGTCCAGGTATATTCAGAGTTCCGATTTGTGAAGTTGGTTTCTTTTTTTCACAATATACATAAAATAGTTTTCATTCAAAAAGAACACAAGTCATGACTAATAGAAGCTTTTCTGTTTGGTAATATAAAAGCTTGGACGATCATCAGAAGAATTCTTGTGAAACAGTTCACTTAAAACTTGGATGACTTCTTCCTATTTAGCTATTTTCAAACAGCTGTTTGAAACACAGAACCTACTGCTGCTTCCAGTTGTCAGAGCTCCCTCTGACGCCATTCTACCGCCACCTGCTGGCAGGCTTTGGCGTGGATCTTCACCGGCTGCCATCGTCCCTTCCCTCTTTCACGTTATTGTCCGGTCTGGTCTCATCATCACAGACACATCATTAGTAGAGAATATGGTCCCCTGTGTTTGGTCATGTCTTTGTATGGTATTGTTCTATGTTACTCGTTGTTGTTGTGAGCTGTTTTAGGACGTTTACATGTATGTACTCCACCATTTAACTGTATGACACCAGTTAACTGACAAAAGCAGCAGCAGCTCATCTTGGGGTCAAAGTTGACAACATTTTTACATCACAACTCATCCACAGGTACTTGCATCTAAATCGTTTTATTAATATTTTATTTTTGCTCATTATTTTAACATTGATTAATTCAACTGTTTTAGGATGTTAAGGAGCATTACAGGACTACCAATAGCATTTAGTTTTTTTTAGAGAAATTACACTGGTCATATGAAAAAAGCGATAATGACATTTAAAAAAAGTTTAAAAGACCTTTATGAAACATACTTTAAAATAAATAATGATGAATAAATTAATAATGCTTATGCTTTGCTGTTGTAGCAATTATAAAGACATTTAACAGAAATAATCAATATAATAATATAAAAAAAATATAAATAATATAAATATAAAAATATATGTATTGACATAAAAAAAACTAGGTACCATGACAACGTATTATTCTGTATCATTTTCATATTTGTGTGATGACAAGTTTCTGTCTATGTATCCTACTGTATGTCTCTAATTTAATATTTTGGGAAATGTGGTGAGAGGAGTCTGCCACTATCTTCCTAGTTCTGGCTACACCGGGTCGCAGGTGGAAAATCGTCCCCCTACTGCGTCACCCTCCTCCTGCCAGTGCTGCTGCTCTCTGGCTCGTACACTAGGCACATGTACCAGGTGGGCATCAGGATGCCATTGTCCAGCACCTAGTCTTCATCACATCTCCACGGCGGAAGAGGCTCAGTGAAGGAAGAGGTAAAGTCGATATATCTATGCAGGTCACTGCATTCTCCGTCTCTGCATTCACACGCTGTTGGAAAAGGAGAAAGTAAGCAAACAAACGTCCTGTATAGATAGATTATGCAAATAATACAAAAACCAGACATGACATCACAAGTACTGACCGTTCTCCAGCTTCTTTTTGGTGATCTGGGCCTTTACGAAGGACATGTAGACCTGGGATATCAAGGGGAACATTGTAGTCCGGGCCTTCACAGGTGGTTCGGGGGACGGGTATTCCATTAAGGGGATAGAACTCCATTGGTCATCAGAGTCACATATCCACGGCTGAAGAGGCTCAGCGAAGTAAGAGGCAATTTTGAGATATCTGTGCAGGTCACAGCATTCTCTGTCTCTGCATTCACTGCACGCTGTTGGAAAAGGAGAACGTATTGCTTATTTCTTTCATTAAATATAATTACAAGTTCTGTTCCTGGAGATAGTCGACATAAGCAAACACACATCCTGTATAGAGAGATTATGCAAATAATACAAAAAGCAGACATTACATCAATAGGAGTACTGACCGTTCTCCAGCTTCTATTTGGTGCTCTTGGTCTTTACCAAGGACATGTAGCCCTGGGATATCAAGGGGAACATTGTAGTCCGAGCCATCACAGGTGGTTTGGGGGACAGGTGTTCCAGCAGGGCCGTGCTTTGAGGTTTTCTGGCCATGGACTCTGTCTTGGTGGCGAGCAGAGACTGGTTGATGAAACCACCTTGCTCCTAATGTACCAGTTTAGAGATGGGAGGAACCTCTTGCCGCTCCACGTTGACAGTGCCAGTAGGGCGGGACCCATAGTTTGGAGGAAACCTTGATCCGCTGGCTTTAACCTTTCTTCCCTTGGGTTTCAGCCCAACGGGCTTCGTCAACTTTGGTTTCTCTGGTTTCACCTCCGGTAAAAGGTTGTACCTCCTTAATAAAGCGTCCGTCGAGGGGAGTACCTTTCTGCGACGCTCTTCTGATGCGGCCAAGGAGTTATGGAGAGAGGGTAAGGTTGAGGTCCTGGTGGAGGAGCCCCCCCTTGAGGCCTGATCCAACTGCACTTTGTTGAAAGCACGGAGTCCAGGGACACCGTCTGGTTTCAGCTGCATTCTGTTCGTTCTACTGTGTTGTTCTACTGTGAATTTCTGTAAAATATTAACATTTTAGGCTGGTAAATATTTTTAGATATTAAAACATAACAAAATTGATTAAATGTTGAATGCCTAATGACCAATGAACTAGATATACACATTAAATCGCTAACTTCCCCATTATTATCCCCTGTATCATATACTGTAGAAGGACATCTTTAGCCTGCTTACCTGTAAAGATCATTGAGCAATGAGGCTTTGTTTCAATTAGTGGCAATTTATACATTGGATCAATTATTACGTAATAATCACCATAGACATAATATACATAGACGCCGCATCTACCGCTATGCCTACTGGCGCTGACGAGAAATGCGGCCGCCATCTTGCGGCGGTCCACCGCTCCACTCAGTGTAATCCGTTTGGCTGGTGCAATAAGCTGTCAGCGCATTCAATTAATCATACCTCACTGAATACACAACTGATTTAATCATACCTTACTGAATACACAACTGATTTAATCATACCTTACTGAATACACAACTGATTTAATCATACCTCACTGAATACACAACTGATTTAATCATACCTCACTGAATACACAACTGATTTAATCATACCTTACTGAATACACAACTGATTTAATCATACCTCACTGAATACACACCTGATTAATCATACCTCACTGAATACACAACTGATTTAATCATACCTTACTGAATACACAACTGATTTAATCATACCTCACTGAATACACAACTGATTTAATCATACCTCACTGAATACACAACTGATTTAATCATACCTCACTGAATACACAACTGATTTTCACGTGTTTTTTTTTGCTGCAAAGGTCATACATGTAGCTATGACACAGGACACATGGTTCAGCGTATTTTAATATTCATAGTGGGCTTAACAGTAATATAATATTCTGATATATGATGTGATGTAGGCTATGATTGGTATTTTGCAAATCACACACTATAATTATGACAGAGAAGCAGAAACAGTTAGATATTTAATCAGTTGAAAAAACAATACATGATTATATTCTACTTTTAAGCTGTTTATATTTCACACACACACACACACACACACACACACACACCACTAAAACCCCTGGTAGAGGACTGTTTTGCAGAGCTTCTTTCTCTGCTCCCTTTTTGCAGTTCAAAAGAGGTGAGTTTGGCAACGTGGTTCAGCCTTAGCTTGGGAAACACAAACACAACCAATGACAACAAGTCTGAATGATGGTTGTCGATGCCAATCTGGGTCTCCTCAATGTGTTCCCCAGCAGAAAAACATCCTTCGTTCCAATATCCTCTCGGACAATGTGTGTGACTGTCGACACCTTAGGAGCTTGGATTGTTGAAGCTCGGCGGATCACCATCTCTGCACCTCTCAGAACCTTATAATAATAATAAATACATATTTATATAGCGATTTACACAGTGCTCACAGCAACTGCACACAGCGCCTGCCCAACACTGATAATACAGTCTGATGATACAGTCTGATGATACGGTCTGATGATACGGTCTGATAATACGGTCTGATGATACGGTCTGATAATACAGTCTAATGATACGGTCTGATAATACAGTCTAATGATACGGTCTGATGATACGGTCTGATAATACGGTCTGATGATACGGTCTGATAATACAGTCTAATGATACGGTCTGATGATACGGTCTAATGATACAGTCTGATGATACAGTCTAATGATACGGTCTGATAATACGGTCTGATGATACAGTCTGATGATACGGTCTGATGATACGGTCTGATGATACGGTCTGATGATACGGTCTGATGATACAGTCTGATGATACGGTCTGATGATACGGTCTGATGATACAGTCTGATGATACGGTCTAATGATACAGTCTGATGATACAGTCTGATGGAACATTGAGGGAGACCCAGATTGGCATCGACAACCATCATTCAGACTTGTTGTCATTGGTTGTGTCTGTGTTCCCAAGCTAAGGCTGAACCACGTTGCCAAACTCACCTCTTTTGAACTGCAAAAGGGGAGCAGAGAAAGAAGCTCTCCAAAACAGTCCTCTACCAGGGGTTTTAGTGGTGTGTGTGTGTGTGTGTGTGTGAAATATAAACAGCTTAAAGTAGAATATAATCATGTATTGTTTTAACTGATTAAATATCTAACTGTTTCTGCTTCTCTGTCATAATTATAGTGTGATTTGCAAAATACCAATCATAGCCTACATCACATCATATATCAGAATATTATATTACTGTTAAACCCACTATGAATATTAAAATACGCTGAACCATGTGTCCTGTGTCATACCTTTGCAACAAAAAAACACGTGAAAATCAGTTGTGTATTCAGTGAGGTATGATTAAATCAGTTGTGTATTCAGTGAGGTATGATTAAATCAGTTGTGTATTCAGTGAGGTATGATTAAATCAGTTGTGTATTCAGTAAGGTATGATTAAATCAGTTGTGTATTCAGTGAGGTATGATTAAATCAGTTGTATTCAGTGAGGTATGATTAAATCAGTTGTGTATTCAGTAAGGTATGATTAAATCAGTTGTGTATTCAGTGAGGTATGATTAAATCAGTTGTGTATTCAGTGAGGTATGATTAAATCAGTTGTGTATTCAGTAAGGTATGATTAAATCTGTGTATTCAGTAGGTATGATTAAATCAGTTGTGTATTCAGTGAGGTATGATTAATGCGCGCTGACAGCTTATTGCACCAGCCAAACGGATTACACTGAGTGGAGCGGTGGACCGCCGCAAGATGGCGGCCGCATTTCTCGTCAGCGCCAGTAGGCATAGCGGTAGATGCGGCGTCTATGTATATTATGTCTATGGTGATTATTACGTAATAATTGATCCAATGTATAAATTGCCACTAATTGAAACAAAGCCTCATTGCTCAATGATCTTTACAGGTAAGCAGGCTAAAGATGTCCTTCACAGTATATGATACAGGGGATAATAATGGGAAGTTAGCGATTTAATGTGTATATCTAGTTCATTGGTCATTAGGCATTCAACATTTAATCAATTTTGTTATGTTTTAATATCTAAAAATATTTACCAGCCTAAAATGTTAATATTTTACAGAAATTCACAGTAGAACAACACAGTAGAATGAACAGAATGCAGCTGAAACCAGACGGTGTCCCTGGACTCCGTGCTTTCAACAAAGTGCAGTTGGATCAGGCCTCAAGGGGGCTCCGCGACCAGGACCTCAACCTTACCCTCTCTCCATAACTCCTTGGCCGCATCAGAGCGTCGCAGAAAGGTACTCCCTCGACGGACGCTTTGTAAGGAGGTACAACCTTTTACCGGAGGTGAACCCAGAGAAACCAAAGTTGTGACGAAGCCCGTTGGGCTGGAAACCCAAGGAAGAAAGGTTAAAGCCAGCGGATCAAGGTTTCCTCCAAACATGGGTCCCGCCCCTACTGGCACTGTCAACGTGGAGCGGCAAGAGGTTCCTCCCATCTCTAAACTGGTACATGAGGAACAAGGTGGTTTTCATCAACCAGTCTCTGCTCGCCACCAAGACAGAGACCATTGCCAGAAAACCTCAAAGCACGGCCCTGCTGGAACACCTGTCCCCCAAACCACCTGTGATGGCTCGGACTACAATGTTCCCCCTTGATATCCAGGGCAACATGTCCTTGGTAAAGACCAAGAGCACCAAAAAGAAGCTGAGAACGGTCAGTACTCCTATTGATGTAATGTCTGCTTTTGTATTATTTGCATAATCTCTCTATACAGGATGTGTGTTTGCTTATGTCGACTATCTCCAGGAACAGAACTTTTAATTATATTTAATGAAAGAAATAAGCAATACGTTCTCCTTTTCCAACAGCGTGTGAATGAAGAGACAGAGAATGCAGTGAACTGCACAGATATCTCAACTTTGCCTCTTCCTTCACTGGAGCCTCTTCAGCCGTGGATATGTGACTCCTGATGACCAATGGGTTCTGTCCCTTAATGGAATACCACGTCCCCGAACCACCTGTGAAGGCCCGGACTACAATGTTCCCCTTGATATCCCAGGTCTACATGTCCTTAAGTAAAGGCCCAGATCACCAAAAAGAAGCTGGAGAACGGTCAGTACTTGTGATGTCATGTCTGGTTTTGTATTATTTGCATAATCTATCTATACAGGACGTTTGTTTGCTTACTTTCGTATGACCAGGAACAGATTTTTATTATATCAATGAAACAAATAAGCATTCTCCTTTCAATAGCGTGAAAACGACCTAAGCATGATATCTCGACCGCCTCTTCAACCGTGGTGATGCTGGGCGGCTAGGTGCTGGACAACAGCTGCTGACACCCGTCCCCAAGCCATGAGCCCGGACATGTTCACTCCCTGTCCCGAGGCTGCATGATCGCTCGTGAGCCGAGATCACCAAAAAAAAAAAGAGCAGGAAAACGTCAGCCTGATAATGTCTGTGACTAATGTCTGTGCAGCACCAGGATGACTCCTTTTCCAACAGCGTGTGAATGCGAGGCAGGAATGCAGTGACCTGCATAGATATATCAGCTTCGGCTCTTGCCTGCTGAGCCTCTTCCGCCCGTGAAGAGACAGGTGCTGGACAACGGCATCTGGCTGCCCACCTGTTACATTGATGCAGTGTACGAGCCGAAGGCAGCACTGGCTGGAGGAGAGTGGGGGACGAGCCTGCCTGACGGTGTAGCCAGGGCTCGGGCTCAATGCGGTGGCGCTGGGAAGGCAGTGGCTCCTCGCCCTGGACGCTCATATTCGAGCCCGCTGCTGCGGCCGGAAGGCTCGGTGTCAGGACAAACTCACGCCACATAAGACTCCCATGAGCCTTTCTCTGGTCGACATTCTAGGTAAAGATCAGATTTTTTCATGGGCTGGATAGCTCCATGGTATTCAAATGTCAGAGTCACATTAGACAGTTTTATTTTTTCATGCCCACATTTCCCAAATATTGAATTAGAAGACATACAGTAGGATACATAGACAAAAACTGTCATCACACAAATATGAAATGATACCAGAATGTCGTCATGTTACTAGTTACAATGTCAGCTGACACATATCCCAATCGGATGCCAAATGTTTCAGTGGCTTTATCTAGCAGATTCATTTGCGTTACTAATTCAAGGCAACTGAAGCTCTTTATAACTTTAACAAGCATAAGCATTATTTATTACAAAAGTATGTTTCATAAAGTCTTTAAACTATTTTAAATGTCATTGCTTTATATGACAATATTTCTCACAAAAAACTAAATAACTAATGTACTATGTGCTCTTAACATCTAAAACAGTTGAATGAGTCAATGTTAAAATAATGAGCACAAATAAATATTGTACAACGATTTAGTGCAAGTACCTGTTGTGGTTGTAATCAGTAAAAATGTTGTCAGCGGACACCCCAGATGAAGCTGCTGCTGCTTTGGCAGTTATTCATACAGCCAAATGTGGAAGAGTACAACGTCTAGGAACAGCTCACAGCTGGCACAACAGTATCATAGAACAATACCATACAGACATGACCATTGAGGACCATATTCATCTGTGATGTGTCTGTGATGACCAGGCCAGACAACTGTGTGGAAGGAAGGAAGGGACGATGGCGGCCTTCCGGCGTGGCGTCGGAAGGCTCTGAACTGGAAGCGCTGTGGAATTCTGGCTGTTGAAAAATAGCCCAAATAGGAAGAGTCATCAATTTTAAGTGAACTGAACTTCCTCGTCAAGCTTTGCATGCAACGAAGCTGCTATTGCTTGCTTTTGTTCTTTTTGAATGAGAAACTATTTATGTACATTGTGAGAAAATAGACATACAATTTAAAAGTAAACCAGATTAGACTGCTTTCTAAGGCATTATAACGTATTTCATTAAAATACTCTGCCAAGATTACACTCATTTACAGATTATCAAGCAGTGCTTCACACTACAACTGCCTCTGCGGCCTATGTGCAGTACCTTATCAGCTATGATTTTAGACATCCCAAATGAATGTGTTACTTACTGGCTGGTGAACAAAAGCAGCCATTAATTTGTTCTGGACATTTGTTAATGTGTCTGGTGATGGCTGTGGCACAGCTGTCTTTTCAAATATCGTATAACTCGTGCAGTAGAGAAAATTAATGTATGAATAAGCTTTATTGTTTGGTTTGGGTCTCCCTTTGATCTCTTGTCACTCACTGCATAGTTCCCAAGGGCCATAGTGTCAGCAGGCATTGCTGAGATTGGCCCGACCACCTGCACCGTCTGGGAGTCAGGCCAGCCACGTCATCCACTTCATCAATCAATCTCTTTTATAAAGCCCTTTTTACCCAACAACGTTTGACAAGAGAATGCTTTTACTCAACACAGCCTGAACTCTCGTAGGAAGAGGCAGTGGCTGCGGCAGTGCTTGATCCTCTTCGGACTGTGCTGGGTAACTATAATAATTTGGGTTAATGAGTATTAAATGGAAAATGCTAAATAAAATAATTAAGTCAGTCGAAGAGACAACTGGGATGATTGAAGGTTTAGCGATTGGAAGCAGGGTTTCGGGCAGCATCAGCTGCTCGGCAACCTGGCTTTCAGTGAGACTGGAAAGTCTGCCATGTCCTTTTAGACAATCGACTTTAGTATTGATGACCTGAGTCCTCACTTAATGGAAACGAGCTGAGAAAGGTTAGACACTAGTTCCGTCTGTCTGTATAACCGGCATAAATCTTGAGCGAGATAGAGGAGTCAGTGAAGGCTGTATGTGCACAGGCTGAAGTTGCGTGAGCGTTCACGCTGAGCAACTGATGCAAATACAAGCAACTGGTGCATGATGTGCATACTGACAAAGGCTGACTTTCCTGTAAATGTCAACTACGACAGTATTCTCCTGTCAGCAAATCAGCCCAGGCTATAGCTGACATAATAACCCTAAAGCCTTTCTGTCTTAGTGTGCTGGCCTGTCTTTGTTAAAAAATATACCCATTTACAATAATAATATGCAGAGTGCAATATATTTATATATTATCGTTTATTATTCACTGATAACATATTATATTTTTATTATATCGTTCACTGATAACATATTATAATTATATTTCATCTTTTATTATTCATAGCAATGGTTCAGAGTGCGCACATACATTCTGACTGGCTACTCAGACTTTAACATCGCAACAGTAGTTCCTGTCAATCGAACGCATCAACTGTGAACTAGATGCGTAGGAAGGGCAGGTATAACTCATAACCAATGAACTAAAGATGCGTTAGAGAGAGGCGGAGACAACTCTGCTTCTGGCAACAGCAGCACCCTGAAGAACAAGGAAGCTGTGAAAATACAGCTGAAAAGCTGGGTTGAAAACAGTAGCATTTGGATGCGCTATTAATAATGTAGACAGTGTTAAAGCTTTTGCCGTAATCTGCCATGTAATTTCATATAAAGCCGGTTTTACCGCAGCATATCCACATGTATGCGACTGTGCCCAACCGTTAGCTGCTGCAACTTCACTGTTTTCAGACATCGAGGCCATCTGGTGGCACAGGATTCCAGCGATTATGTACTGCAGGTTCTGAGGCTCCATGACAAGGGCCCCGGTGCTGCAGAGAGGCACGCCATATATAATGTGGTAAAAGAATTGTTTACAGCTTTACCTAATATTATCCAAAAAGACAGAGGGAAAGCATTTTTGTAACATCAAATTGATCATAAATACCGTGAGGACATTGTGTCCCAGCCTCTTCTGGAGCCTGTGTTCCTCTGCTCTACATCCTCCTCCTCTTTGAATTGTCCTCCTGGGAGGGCTGTTACTTCTCCTTTGACACTCAGGTCTCTAGTGCAGGTTGCTGATTGGCTGTTGGAGACTGCACTTTGGGTGGTGGAGGATTGGCCAATGGCTGCCTGGCTAGTAGATGCCCGGATATTTGCCGTCCGACTGATGGCCCATATCGTGCAGCTTCCTGTTGTCTAGATGACCAGACTGAAGCAACTTCTGACTTGCTGGGCAAGACTGTTGTCTTAGTAGCTGCTTTGGTTTGCTAATGTAGACTGGTTTCCTTGAAGGTTGCTCCAGCATGGTCAACCACAATGGTTACATCAACAATAGGAGCTGCAACTTCTGACTTAAGGGCAAGACTGTTGTCTTAGTAGCTGCTTTGGTTTGCTAATGTAGACTGGGTTTCTTGAAGATTGCTCCAGTATGGTCAACTACGATAGTTACATCAACAATAGAGCTGCCTGACTAGGCGCCAATGGTTTCTTGGTAACAGCTTCTGGGTTGGCTTAACTGTGGGTTTTCTTGGAGGTAGTAGCAGCTGATTGGCTGGGGCCGACTGTTGCAAGGCTTGTACCTGCTGATTGGTTGATGTGTTTTACTTCCACAACATCAACATCCATCGGCTGCTCGTCCTGGGCAGCATGAGGGGACTTGATTTTGCCATAGATTTGAGGGTTTGTTGTGACCTGGGGCCCTTCTGTCCAGTCCATGAAATTGTCCTCATTGTCTCTGTGGCTTGAGTTTGGTTGGAAGGTGGCTTTCTTGCACTGAGCTGGGCTGGTGCTGGCTTCAAAGGGAGGTGTATGAAAAACATGTACTTTTCAATGTTCCCTGCAATTAAAAAAGAAATACATTATTTCATTATATAAACATTGTGTTAATTATTATTAGTTATTTTAGAGTAAGCCTGCATAGACTTGATCCAAAGATTTCTACATTATAGATAATAGGTTGCTATTTTAGACCACTCATTGAAATCTAAGCTTAACAAACCTGGTTCTGGGAGACTTCAGACATGGGAGATCCACCAGCTGTATCTGAATGTTGCAGCCATGAAGCCAAATCGTCCTTAGGATCCTCCTTAACACTGTCCATGCAAATGGTCCAGAGGAAAGGGGTGGATGGGCCCAAACTGGCTTAGAAACTGAAGAAAGTCCATTATCAATAATATTGCTATGCAAATAGTATAAATAGAGAAAGCCAGCGAATGCAAAGCTCTCAAGTGTCTAAATGACTTAGCATTCCTCTACAACTTGCTTATATATGAAACTTGATGACAACACATGCTGGTGTTTGTGACATCATTAACTCTAGAGTTCTATGTTCTATTGACAAGTTCCAACCAAATAGCTATATATTAGGGGTGTGAAGAGATCTCGTATCACGGATCTCGCGACATTTATCATGACGAGATTTCTCATCTAGCTGAACAGAGGTTAGCAAGGCCAGAAGTGTAGGGATGAAATTCCATAGAAGTAGTCCAGCACACATAACTTCACTCCTCCCACAAATTGCAAATAAAACCTATTTTACTTGTATCATACCACTAAAGGTATCCTCTTTAACATACAGAAAAGTGTTAATTG
>CM055745.1:8296000-8331001 GCA_029465975.1 Dallia pectoralis | reverse complement strand
AATAAGCAATACGTTCTCCTTTTCCAACAGCGCAGAATGAAGAGATGGAGAATGCAGTGAACTGCATAGATATCTCGACTTTACCTCTTCCTTCACTGAGCCTTCTTCCGCCGTGAGATGTGATGAAGACTAGGTGCTGACAATGGCATCCTGATGCCCACCTGGTACATGTGCCTAGTGTAATTGAGCCAGAGAGCAGCAGCACTGGCAGGAGGAGGGTGACGAGTAGGGGACGATTTTCCACCTGTGACCCGGTGTAGCCAGAACTTAGAGCTCGACATGGCTTGAGGCGAGCTAGGAAGATAGTGGCAGACTCCTCCTCACCCTGGACACTCACTATTCAACCCACTCCTCCGGCAGAAGGCTTCGGTCCATCAGGACCAAAAACCTCACGCCATAAGCAGTTTCTTCCCATGTGCTACTGGCCTCCTCAGCCGGTCAATGTCTAAATAAAGCTAGATTTTTTTTTATAGACTGGATAGCTTTGGCCAATTCAAATGTCAAGTCACATTGCTTTAATTTTTTCATACCCACTCTTCCTAAAATATTGAATTAGAGACATACAGTAGGATATATAGACAAAAACTTGTCATCACACAAATATGAAAATGTATACAGAATAATACGTTGTCATGGTACTAGTGTTTTTAATGTCAATACATACATTTTTATATCAAATCTGTATATTTCTGTTAAATGTTTCCAGTCTATGATTGTTTACGTTACTAATTCAAAGAAACAACTGAAGCTCTTATAATTGCTACAACAGCAAAGCATAAAGCATTATTAATTTATTCATCATTATTTATTTTGGAAGTATGTTCTATAAAGGTCTTTTAAACTTTTTAAATGTCTGTCAGCTTTTTTCATATGACCAGTGTAATTTCTCTAAAAAAAACTAAATTCTATTATAGTCCTGTAATGCCCTTAACATCCTAAAACAGTTGAATGTTAAAATAATGAGCAAAAATTAAATATTAATAAAACGATTTAGATGCAAGTACCTGTGGATGAGTTGTTATGTAAAAATGTTGTCAACTTGGACCCCAAGAAGAGCTGCTGCTGCTTTTGGGCATAACTGGTGTCATACAGTTAAATGGTGGAGTACATACATGTAAACGTCCTAAAACAGCTCACAACAACAACGAGTAACATAGGAACAATACCATACAAATACATGAGCAAACACAGGGGACCATATTCTACTAATGATGTGTCTGTGATGATGAGACCGGACAATAATGTGAAACAGGGAAGGACGATGGCAGCCGGCAAGATCCACCCCAAAGCCTGCCAGCAGGTGGCAGAATGGCGTCAGGAGGGAGCTCTGACAACTGGAAGCAGCAGTAGGTTCCTGTGTTTTTCTGTTTGAAATAGCTAAATAGGAAGAAGTCATCCAAGCTAAGTGAACGGTTTCACATGAATTCTTCTGATGATCGGGTCCAAGCTTTTATATTACCAAACAGAAAGCTTCTATTAGACATGACTTATCTTCTTTTTGAATGAAAACTATTTTATATATATTGTGAAAAAAGAAAGCAACTTCACAAATCGGAACTCTGAATATACCTGGACCTAGAACTTTACAAAACATTTACAGTAAACCAAGATTAGACTGGGGTTTCTTAAGACGTGTGTCTGCAATATTTCTGGTAAGAAATACTCACCAAGACACACTCATTTTAGTTACATCAATGCAGCCACACTATTGCTTCCAAGTATTCATATGCAATAACCTTATCAATATATTTACGAATGTACTTTACGTCTGGAATCTGGTGAGACAAACAGTGAAATTCTGACATTTAATGGTATCTGGGGATGAACACAATGTATGGAAATGCTAGTCAAAATATTATGCTTGCTTAAGTAGTGAAATTAATTACCGGACTTAATGTTAATCTGGGCAGTTACATGGTAGTGACCTCTTGATTACCGCATGAGTCCCCAAACTCAGTGTCAGCGAGAATTAGCAGTTTGTCCGACTCTGTCATTTCCGCACACAGCCTAAAAAGCCCGGCCAACAAGCGCTTTTTATGTCCCAGCCTGCACTCGCCAGCACCATACGCCCGCTCTCTGTCAGCCGGAAGGGAGCACTGGAGACCAGGTGGGAGGGAACACCCGGGAGCCCAGGCGAGGAAGGGGGACACCGGGATCGCCAAGCGAGGAAGGAGGGGACACCAGGGCACAGGCGAGGGAAGGAGGGGACACTCGGAGAGCAGGCGGAGGCTACACGCTGGTGCCACAGGCTCTGTCATCTGCCCTTGGTGTTACGGCCACGCAGTGGCGGCATGCCATCTCGGCTGGTCGGCGCGGTGCCATCTGGGCGCTGGCGGCGGCGGCGGCCATCGCTGGTGTCAGATCTGGAAAGTCCAGCCATGCCCTCCACTTAACACAGCCGGGGCCAAGCGATGGGGGTCCCTCCGGGGGATTTTTCTGTCTCCAGAGGGTGGCCGGAAGGGGTCTCATCCAGCGGGCTGATGGTGGCTGGCCCAGGGCAGCTGGCCCTGGCTGCGCTCCTGGGCTGCTTGCTCACAATATATATAAAATAGTTTTCATTCAAAAAGAAGATAAGTCATGTCTAATAGAAGCTTTTCTGTTTGGTAATATAAAAGCTTGGACGATCATCAGAAGAATTCATGTGAAACCGTTCACTTAACTTGGATGACTTCTTCCTATTTAGCTATTTTCAAACAGAAAAACACAGAACCTACTGCTGCTTCCAGTTGTCAGAGCTCCCTCTGACGCCATTCTACCGCCACCTGCTGGCAGGCTTTGGCGTGGATCTTCACCGGCGGCCATCGTCCCTTCCCTGTTTCACATTATTGTCCGGTCTCATCATCACAGACACATCATTAGTAGAGAATATGGTCCCCTGTGTTTGCTCATGTATTTGTATGGTATTGTTCTATGTTACTCGTTGTTGTTGTGAGCTGTTTTAGGACGTTTACATGTATGTACTCCACCATTTAACTGTATGACACCAGTTAACTGCCAAAAGCAGCAGCAGCTCTTCTTGGGGTCCAAGTTGACAACATTTTTACATAACAACTCATCCACAGGTACTTGCATCTAAATCGTTTTATTAATATTTAATTTTTGCTCATTATTTTAACATTCAACTGTTTTAGGATGTTAAGGAGCATTACAGGACTACCAATAGAATTTAGTTTTTTTTAGAGAAATTACACTGGTCATATGAAAAAAGCGATAATGACATTTAAAAAAAGTTTAAAAGACCTTTATGAAACATACTTTAAAATAAATAATGATGAATAAATTAATAATGCTTATGCTTTGCTGTTGTAGCAATTATAAAGAGCTTCAGTTGTTTCTTTGAATTAGTAACGTAAACAATCTGCTAGACTGAAACATTTAACAGAAATATACAGATTTGATATAAAAATGTATGTATTGACATTAAAAACACTAGGTACCATGACAACGTATTATTCTGTATCATTTTCATATTTGTGTGATGACAAGTTTTTGTCTATGTATCCTACTGTATGTCTCTAATTCAATATTTTAGGAAGAGTGGGTATGAAAAAAATTAAAGCAACAATGTGACTTGACGTTTGAATTATTGAAGCTATCCAGTCTATAAAAAAAAATCTAACTTTATTTAGACATTGGCCGGCTAGAGGAGGCCAGTAGCACATGGGAAGAAACTGTTCTTATGGCGTGAGGTTTTGGTCCTGATGGACCGAAGCCTTCTGCCGGAGGGGAGTGGGTTGAATAGTGAGTGTCCAGGGTGAGAGGAGTCTGCCACTATCTTCCTAGCTCGCCTCAAAGCCCGTATTGAGCTCTAAGTTCTGGCTACACCGGGTCACAGGTGGAAAATCGTCCCCCTACTGCGTCACCCTCCTCCTGCCAGTGCTGCTGCTCTCTGGCTCGTACACTAGGCACATGTACCAGGTGGGCATCAGGATGCCATTGTCCAGCACCTAGTCTTCATCACATCTCCACGGCGGAAGAGGCTCAGTGAAGGAAGAGGTAAAGTCGAGATATCTATGCAGTTCACTGCATTCTCCATCTCTTCATTCACACGCTGTTGGAAAAGGAGAACGTATTGCTTATTTGTTTCATTAAATATAATTAAAAGTTCTGTTCCTGTAGATAGTCGACATAAGCAAACACACATCCTGTATAGAGAGATTATGCAAATAATACAAAAAGCAGACATTACATCAATAGGAGTACTGACCGTTCTCCAGCTTCTTTTTGGTGCTCTTGGTCTTTACCAAGGACCTGTTGCGTTGGACTATGGAGGGAACATTGTAGTCCGAGCCATCACGGGTGGTTTGGGGGACAGGTGTTCCAGCCGGGCCGTGCTTTGAGGTTTTCTGGCAATGGTCTCTGTCTTGGTGGCGAGCAGAGACTGGTTGATGAAACCACCTTGTTCCTCATGTACCAGTTTAGAGATGGGAGGAACCTCTTGCCGCTCCACGTTGACAGTGCCAGTAGGGCGGGACCCATAGTTTGGAGGAAACCTTGATCCGCTGGCTTTAACCTTTCTTCCCTTGGGTTTCAGCCCAACGGGCTTCGTCACCTTTGGTTTCTCTGGGTTCACCTCCGGTAAAAGGTTGTACCTCCTTAATAAAGCGTCCGTCGAGGGGAGTACCTTTCTGCGACGCTCTTCTGATGCGGCCAAGGAGTTATGGAGAGAGGGTAAGGTTGAGGTCCTGGTGGAGGAGCCCCCTTGAGGCCTGATCCAACTGCACTTTGTTGAAAGCACGGAGTCCAGGGACACCGTCTGGTTTCAGCTGCATTCTGTTCATTCTACTGTGTTGTTCTACTGTGAATTTCTGTAAAATATTAACATTTTAGGCTGGTAAATATTTTTAGATATTAAAATATAACAAAATTGATTAAATGTTGAATGCCTAATGACCAATGAACTAGATATACACATTAAATCGCTAACTTCCCCATTATTATCCCCTGTATCATATACTGTAGAAGGACATCTTTAGCCTGCTTACCTGTAAAGATTATTGAGCAATGAGGCTTTGTTTCAATTAGTGGCAATTTATACATTGGATCAATTATTACGTAATAATCACCATAGACATAATATACATAGACGCCGCATCTACCGCTATGCCTACTGGCGCTGACGAGAAATGCGGCCGCCATCTTGCGGCGGTCCACCGCTCCACTCAGTGTAATCCGTTTGGCTGGTGCAATAAGCTGTCAGCGCATTCAATTAATCATATCTCACTGAATACACAACTGATTTAATCATACCTCACTGAATACACAACTGATTTAATCATACCTCACTGAATACACAACTGATTTAATCATACCTCACTGAATACACAACTGATGTAATCATACCTCACTGAATACACAACTGATTTAATCATACCTCACTGAATACACACCTGATTTAATCATACCTCACTGAATACACAACTGATTTAATCATACCTCACTGAATACACAACTGATTTTCACGTGTTTTTTTTTGCTGCAAAGGTCATACATGTAGCTATGACACAGGACACATGGTTCAGCGTATTTTAATATTCATAGTGGGCTTAACAGTAATATAATATTCTGATATATGATGTGATGTAGGCTATGATAGGTATTTTGCAAATCACACACTATAATTATGACAGAGAAGCAGAAACAGTTAGATATTTAATCAGTTAAAAAACAATACATGATTATATTCTACTTTAAGCTGTTTATATTTCACACACACACACACACACACACCACTAAAACCCCTGGTAGAGGACTGTTTTGCAGAGCTTCTTTCTCTGCTCCCTTTATGCAGTTCAAAAGAGGTGAGTTTGGCAACGTGGTTCAGCCTTAGCTTGAGAAACACAGACACAACCAATGACAACAAGTCTGAATGATGGTTGTCGATGCCAATCTGGGTCTCCTCAATGTGTTCCCCAGCAGAAAAACATCCTTCGTTCCAATCTCCTCTCGGACAATGTGTGTGACTGTCGACACCTTAGGAGCTTGGATTGTTGAAGCTCGGCGGATCACCCTCTCTCCACCTCTCAGAACCTTATAATAATAATAAATACATATTTATATAGCGATTTACACAGTGCTCACAGCAACTGCACACAGCGCCTGCCCAACACTGATAATACAGTCTGATGATACAGTCTGATGATACGGTCTGATGATACGGTCTGATGATACGGTCTGATGATACGGTCTGATGATACGGTCTGATGATACGGTCTGATGATACGGTCTGATGATACGGTCTGATGATACGGTCTGATGATACAGTCTGACGGTCTGATGATACAGTGATACTCTGATGATACGGTGATACTGATGATACGGTCTGATGATACGGTCTGATGATACAGTCTGATGATACGATACGGTCTGATGATACAGTCTGATGATACGGTCTGATGATACAGTCTGATGATACTGATGATACGTCTGATGATACAGTCTGATGATACGATGATACGGTCTGATGATACGGTCTGATGATACGGTCTGATGATACGGTCTGATGATACAGTCTGATGATACGTCTGATGATACGGTCTGATGATACGGTCTGATGATACAGTCTGATGATACAGTCTGATGATACAGGTCTGATGATGATGATACAGTCTGATGATACGGTCTGATGATACGGTCTGATGATATACGGATACTGATGATACGGTCTGATGATACGGTCTGATGATACGGTCTGATGATACGGTCTGATGATACAGTCTGATGATACGTCTGATGATGATACAGTCTGATGATACGGTCTGATGATACGGTCTGATGATACGGTCTGATGATACGGTCTGATGATACGGTCTGATGATACGGTCTGATGATACGGTCTGATGATACGTCTCTGATGATACGGTCTGATGATACAGTCTGATGATACGGTCTGATGATACGGTCTGATGATACGGTCTGATGATACGGTCTGATGATACAGTCTGATGTCTGATGATACGGTCTGATGATACGGTCTGATGATACGGTCTGATGATACGGTCTGATGACGGTCTGATGATACGGTCTGATGATACAGTCTGATGATACGATGATACGGTCTGATGATACGGTCTGATGATGATACAGTCTGAGTCTGATGATACGGTCTGATGATACGGTCTGATGATATACAGTCTGATGATACGGTCTGATGATACAGTCTGATGATACGGTCTGATGATACGGTCTGATGATACGGATCTGATGATACAGTCTGATGATACGGTCTGATGATACAGTCTGATGATACGGTCTCGGTCTGATGATACGGTCTGATGATACGGTCTGATGATACAGTCTGATGATACGGTCTGATGATACGGTCTGATGATACACGGTCTGATGATACAGTCTGATGATACGGTCTGATACAGTCTGATAATACGGTCTGATGATACAGTCTGATGATACAGTCTGATGATACGGTCTGATGATACAGTCTGATAATACGGTCTGATGATACGGTCTGATGATACGGTCTGATGATACAGTCTGATGATACTGATGATACGGTCTGATAATACGGTCTGATACAGTCTGATGATACGGTCTGATGATACAGTCTGATGATACGGTCTGATGATACGGTCTGATGATACAGTCTGATGATACGGTCTGATGATACGGTCTGATAATACGGTCTGATGATACGGTCTGATAATACAGTCTGGTAATACAGTCTGATGATATGGTCTGATGATACGGTCTGATGATACAGTCTGATGATACGATCTGATGATACGGTCTGATGATACGGTCTGATGATACGGTCTGATGATACGGTCTGATGATACGGTCTGATGATACGGTCTGATAATACGGTCTGATGATACGGTCTGATAATACGGTCTGATGATACGGTCTGATAATACAGTCTGGTAATACAGTCTAATGATACGGTCTGATGATACGGTCTGATGATACAGTCTGATGATACGGTCTGATGATACGGTCTGATGATACAGTCTGATAATACGGTCTGATAATACGGTCTGATAATACGGTCTGATGATACGGTCTGATGATACGGTCTGATGATACGGTCTGATGATACAGTCTGATGATACGGTCTGATGATACGGTCTGATGATACGGTCTGATGATACGGTCTGATAATACAGTCTAATGATACAGTCTGATGATACCGTCTGATGATACGGTCTGATGATACGGTCTAATGATAGAGTCTGATAATACAGTCTAATGATACAGTCTGATGATACAGTCTGATAATACGGTCTAATGATACAGTCTGATAATACGGTCTGATGATACGGTCTGATGATACGGTCTGATAATACGGTCTGATAATCCGGTCTGATAATACGGTCTGATGATACAGTCTGATAATACGGTCTGATAATACAGTCTGGTAATACGGTCTGATACAGACTGATGATACAGTCTGATAATACAGTATGTGCTGTGTAAATGGCCAATGTTATACCAGTAATAATAGGTTATATTTCTACAATAGCATTATTGCGTCCGTTGTAATCTAAGTGTTATATGACTTATCAAGTCTCAGTTCATAATCGGGTGAACACCAGCCGGTGAAGTAAACATACTAGCCAAGCTAGCTTACTTGGATTTCAGTACAGTAATATCTAAGATACTGGCTCCTTCTCTACTCTCTGGTAATATTCTTTTCACAAAACACAACCAATAATACGGAAATATTAAATCTTACTTGTGAAAGGTAATCCCCCGAGCCCTGCTGGCGATGGTCCGCCGATTTAAGCAGGAATATGCTGCACAGTGCTGTGGCATCTATATATTCTGCTGCTACCAACTAGGAGCTCGACCGCATTAAGATGGCGGACGCATTTCTTATGTCTATGGTTTTTATGTTTATGGTTTTATCTCCACCTATCTGAGGCATTGAACCATGTAAACATACGCCCCATTGACATTATTGGATTATTTGTACAGGTGATATCTGAGCACCCTCTACTGTGTGGAATGCCAATTAAGTCCAAATTAAATAAATAAAAATGCATGACATAAATGAGTCATTATGCTATTGATATAAATTGCATTCCATACTTCTGGGCGAAGATCCCAGCTAAACACATAATACTTGTACATTTTCAAACTTTCTTTAGACAGTTAATTTTGGTGTAGCCAGGCAGATGCATTCTTTTTTCTTTAAGTCATATAAAATATTTTCTCATAGAAGCTAATAATAGTATGTCGTGTGTGTATTTTCATGTATTATTTTCCTGTCCCAAATCTGGAATTGCTTTGCTCCGTCAACTGAGCTTCATTCGACTCTTATTCTTATCATGCAATAAATATCTCTCCTTTTGAGACGAAATATCCCCCAACCATAAACAAACGTTAAAGATTGGCACTTTACCCCTTGGCTAATTCAAGTATTGGTGACATTTCTCAATAAATGTGTACATTTATATTTTCGATATGATATTCTATGCTGTATTTATATTTATTCCGAATACATTGTATACACACACTTATATATATATATATATATACACTTTGATATATTCTATGTACAAAGACATTTTTGTAAACAGCTTCAATGTGATATGCATATAACACAAAAACACTTGTATTGACCAGTTATAACACATTGATGACTTCATGAGATATAGCTAATGGTGTATGAAAAGTATGTACATAAATATCACATTGTACGTTCATTTACAATATATATATATATATATATATATATATATATATATATATATACATACATACAATAAAATGCATGAATCAATCGTTAATGTAATAACAGTCTACTAATATTTCGGTCAGTAGAAATAATAGTTATCAGTATATCTATAAAAATAAAGATAGATCTAAACGTAGATGACATGAATAATATGGGGTGGTTTATTATGGGGGGTTGTGATGATTCTAATTCTTGTCCTGTCCTGTCCTGCCCTCTTAAATCCAATTTTTTAAACAAAACACCCAGCCTGAAACTCGACAGAGCACGAATCTATAATTCGATACAGTGGCTAGGAAAAACTCCCTGATGGGTCGAATTTAGGAAGAAACCTAGAGAGGAACCAGGCTCTGAAGGGTAGCCAGACCTCTTCTGGCTTGGCTGAGTGATCTTTTTTATGCTGAGGGTCTTATTAAATAGTCACGGTCAAATCAATCACCAGTCTGTCAAGCACAGTCAGGGGGGTTGAGGGTCAGGTGAATTGGAAGCCGGATTGTACAGGGGTCTGCTACACTTCCTCGAGGCTGGTGGGTCCCACGATGTGGTCAATGGGCACCTTAGGGTGAACAGAACAAGAAACAAGGAAAAGTTAGACATCCAAACTGTTAGACACACAGCTTGTGGACAATCCACCCACTTTACCAAGCATCAACTCAGGGACACCAATCAACCGCAACCATCCTGGGAAGGTCTAGTATCACTCACAGAGTTTACTCGGGTTGACGTGGATGGCAATGGGGTGACATTCAACAGCAAGCAGTGACTCACCTCCTTCTCCTGGTCTTTTGTTTTCACACCCCATCTAGTCTTTCCTGTCACTGTAAGCAATCATGTACACCCGTGTTTCCCCGTAAGTTCCCCCTTTCCTGTGCCACGTTATCCTAACCAGGTGTATTGTGTATGGTGGTTCATATGTATGAGGGGCCGTGTATTCATATGTATGAGGGGCCATAATTCAGATTTACCTTACACATACACTACTAAAATGCTCTCACATACACTAGTGAAAATGAAAACTCTCACAAAAAATGCTAAAACGCTCTTACATACACTACTGAAACGCTCTCACATACACTACTGAAAATTAAACCTCTCACATACACTAGTGAAACTCTCTCACGTACACTAGTGAAACTCTCTCACACACACTAATGAAAGTATAAACTCTCACGCACACGCTAGTGAAACGCTCTCACATACACTAGTGAAACGCTCTCACATACACTAGTGAAACGCTCTCGCATACACTAGTGAAACGCTCTCACATACACTAGTAAAATGCTCTCACATACACTAGTGAAACGCTCTCACATACACTAGTGAAACGCCCTTACATACACTATAGTGAAACTCTCACACACACTACTGAAACGCTCTCACACCCACTAGTGAAACGCTCTCGCATACACAACTAAAACTCTCTCACATACACTAAGGAAACGCTCTCACACACACTAGTGAGAATACACTTACACATACCCTACTGAGATCCTCTCACATACCCTATTGAGATCCTCTCACATAACCTACTGAGATCATCTCACATACCCTACTGAGATCCTCTCACATACCCTACTGAGATCCTCTCACATAACCTACTGAGATCATCTCACATACCCTACAGAGATCCTCTCACATACCCTACTGAGATCCTCTCACATACCCTACTGAGATCCTCTCACATACCCTACTGAGATCCTCTCACATACCCTACTGAGATCCTCTCACATATCCTACTGAGATCCTCTAACATATCCCACTGAGATCCTCTCACATACCCTACTGAGATCCTCTCACATACCCTACTGAGATCCTCTCACAAAAGCTACTGAGATCCTCTCACATACCCTACTGAGATCCTCTCATATATCCTACTGAGATCCTCTTACATACCCTACTGAGATCTTCTCACATACCCTACTGAGATCCTCTCACATACCCTACTGTGATCCTCTCACATACCCTACTGAGATCCTCTCACATACCCTACTGAGATCCTCTCACATACCCTACTGAGATCCTCTCACATACACTACTGAGATCTTCTCACATACCCTACTGAGATCCTCTCACATACCCTACTGAGATTTTATTTGTCTATGTGAGAGTGTTTCAGTAATATGAGTGAGAGCGGTTCACTAGTGTATATGAGAGCATTTCACTAGTGTGTGTGAGAGCGTTTCACTAGTGTGTGTGAAAGCGTTTCACTAGTGTGTGTGAGAGCGTTTCACTAGTGTGTGTGAGAGCGTTTCACTAGTGCATGTGAGAGCGTTTCACTAGTGTATGCGAGAGCGTTTCACCAGCGTATGCATGAGAGTTTACACTTTTATTAGTGTGTGTGAGAGAGTTTCACTAGTGTACGTGAGAGAGTTTCACTAGTGTATGTGAGAGGTTTATTTTTCAGTAGTGTATGTGAGAGCGTCTCAGTAGTGTATGTAAGAGCGTTTTAGCATTGTATGTGAGAGTTTTCATTTTCACTAGTGAATGTGAGAGCGTTTCAGTAGTGTATGTGAGAGGTAAATCTGAATTACGGCCCGTCATACATGTGAGTGTTGTGTTTTAAAGGTGGTGTTTCGTGTGTTCTGTTGTTGTCCAGGTCCAGGTCCAGATCAGAGATGAGAGGTTCTTAGATCCAGTTCCTCTCCATCTTTCAGCTTCCTAAACAAGAATGTTACAGTTAGTTAATTGGGAGAGTTGCTTAAAGGTGCAGTCATCATTTTAAAGGTGTCCTTGACTTATAGTCCGATAGTGGGTTTGATTTAGTTCACTCATTACTTATAAGACCCACTGGTCCAATTTGGTATTGTAAAATAGGGTGCTATTTAACGGTAGAAACTAATTCCAAATGATCTCAATCCCATCCTGCTCCAATATATCCCAACCCCCCACCCTTCTTAAGACAACGGGTTAACAAAACCCTGCAACAACATATATATATATATATAAACATATACTTATATATAATAGTTTAATTTAAAATATTTAAATATCTGGTAGGTATTACAGAAAACATAATTCGGTAGCTAACATAATATTTCCAAAAATATTACATGTGATCGGTGTAGACCAACAGGTATGACATCATACATGAATATCTGGTCGTTTTCTAATCATAAAGCATATGACATCATTGGGATCCGGTGACACAAAATGTTATTGTCATTTTTTATAACACCTGCAACAGACACTGACCTTAGTGTTGTGGACCTTGAAACCATTCGTGCTGCAGGATGTCCTCAAATGATGGCCGACAGTTGGCATTTCGTCGCAGGCACCATTTGATCAAATCTCTGCATTCTATAGAACAAAAGGATTTGTATTAGCTAGGAGAGTAGAGTCACAAAAAGGCATCTGTGTTCCAGTAGGAATAAGAAAAACAAACCAAGCGTGAATGTAGAGGAAATGTCACAAGCAGAGATGTTTATAGATAAAAAGTAGCAGAATTTCTAACATGCACATTGCCTTTAGAGGATTCAGCCATTTGACATGTGTCTAAATGTTTTGATATCAAATGGCATGGGCAGAAGATCGCCTCAGTGGCTCAGCTTTTGCAGAAACAGACAATCTGGAGACACAGATTAGGATCATTGACCACCTCTCTGCTCAAAATCCTCTATCAAGTAATAGTCAAAAACGTTTGGGCTTTACATTCATAAAAATATTAGTTCTGGCTGTGCTGTTGTCAGAATTGTATGGTGACAGTCTGCCTATCACGTTGAATGGGGAGGCTTGTTGCCCTAGTGACCAAGGGCACAATGAAAGGTTGTTGGTTCTTATCCCGGACCGGGTGATGTGCGTTCTTTCCCAGCATGCATACCATCCGAAAGGGCTTTAATGAAGGGCAAGTTGTTTCCAAAGCAAATCTGCACTTCGTTCCTAAACGGAGGGCGTCCGTTGACCAGGAAGTACAGAAGGACGCCCAGAGACCAGACCGTGGCCTTGTCACCATTGTACGTCCCACTGATCAACATCTCCGGTGGGCAGTACAGCAAGGTGCCTGAGACACAAGGAGCGAGAGGGTTTTGTTAGCTGCGGCCCTACACCACCACAGCGACGGCACATTAGTAAGGCCAACTCACCACAATACTCGCTGTACAGCTCCTCCTGGAACAGGTCGCTGCATCCAAAGTCGACCAGTTTTACCCTGAGTGTGTCCAGCTGCAGCAGCAGGTTCTGGGCTTTAACGTCTCGGTGTAAGACGCCGCGGTCTCTGCAATGGCGGCATGCCAGCACCACCTGCTTCCAGATGGGCCTGACGAAGTCCTCGCGAATAGCCCCTTGCGTGGTGGTGTTCATCAGATCAATCAGGTCCATGCAGGGAGCCGGGTGCTCCATGATTATGATTATCTGGTACGGCTCATCGAACCAATCGAGGAGCTCCACGATGTGGTCACATGCCGGAGGCCGGGAAGCCATCAACTGCATGCCCACCTCTAAGGGCAGCTTGAGGGACGTTCCAGGCTAAAGAGGGAGGTTGGTTGACACAGAGTTGTCATATTCGAGGCAAAAGCAGGTTGGTCAACACAGTTTCAAAGCGTTCTAGGCTAAAGAGATGTTAATTGGCACACCTATTAGTCAGAATGTGCTTGCTATTGCTAGGTAGCAATGCTAGGTAGCAATAGCATTTAGCGACAGAATGTGCTATCAGGTTAATGTTTGTAGCCTGATTTCGATCGATCGGACTACAGATTGACTGGCCTTGACTGTTACTTACAAATGTTAAGTATTTCTCACGATCACGTTTACGTATGAACTTCACGGCCACCTGTGGAGGAAGAACACTACTGTGAATAATTGACATACATGTAATAATGTGCTAATATGTCCTAGTGTAAAATAACAGACTAGCATGGAGGAAAGAGAGAGGAAGAGGTCAAAATGAGGAATGAGAGAAGAAAGAGTGGTGAAAAGAAGGGATCAAGTGAAGATAATTGTGAAAATGGTTAATAGGAACCGACAGGGCAGAGGAGACAAAGAGAAATAGTACAAAGAGGACTGTAAAAAGTGACAAGAAGATAGAAAGTAGACAGGAAAGACTGGGAATGATAAGGATTACATTTTTCCCATCTCGTTTCCGTGTTCCCGCATGAACGGATCCGAAGCCTCCGGTTCCCAGCAACCTGCCAACGTTGTACTGTGAGGAGAAGCTGGTTGGATCTTCTTGTTTGCCGAAAACTTTTTGTTTTAAACTTCCAAAAATGTTGCGGCAAATTCTCCAAAGCTTGGTCAGCGGAAGCTTCCAGGAGTACTGTGATGACGGGGCCAAGCTGACACAGATCTTCTTGGCGGCCTGGAAGTCCTCGGAATCCAAGTCTCTGAAACTGGTCTTACGCTTCCTCCGAAAACTTTGGGTCCCCTGTTCGCAACGAGTTGGCTGGTCAGATTGGCTGGCTCGTTCACAACGAGTTGGCGGGGAACTTTCGATGGGCAAGGCACCTTGGATGGACGAGGCACCTTGGACGGTCGAGGCACCTTGGATGGACGAGGCACCTTGGATGGACGAGGCACCTTGGATGGACGAGGCACCTTGGATGGACGAGGCACCTAGAATGGTCGAGGCACCTTGGATGGACGAGGCACCTTGGATGGTCGAGGCACCTTGGATGGACGAGGCACCTTGGACGGTCGAGGCACCTTGGACGGTCGAGGCACCTTGGATGGACGAGGCACTATCAACGGTCGAGGCACCTTGGATTGGTGGGGCACATATGTTTGGCTCGTCACTCTGCGTTGTTATCAGTGCTGGCAGGCTCCTTCTCCTGGAAACCCTGGTTTTCATCACCAGTCTACTAGACCGAGCTCCTCCAGGGAGTCCAAGGGAGGTTGCCCTGGTGACGGCCTGCTCCTTAGAGCGCTTCTCCGACGGGCCGGCATTGGCCGAACCATCAGAAAGTCTCCTTCTCTTCATCCTTCACTCGTTGAGGAGTGTCAGGACGCTTGAAATCTACTTCTTTGAATTCTTCTCACTAAAAATGAGGAAAACAATTAATTCATAGTATCACGAATGTTCCTTCAAAAGATTGTGTAGGCTAACAGTGACACCGGGAATATATATGTTTGTATTTACATTCATTAACAAGGCCTAAATATAATACCCAACACCGACAAATTAAGTTACATTTTGCCAGTAATGGATTACATATTTTTGTTTTCCAGTCAAACTTGTGGAAGGCCACACGGTTCTTTATACGGAGTCTTTTTTGGGGACATAAGAAACTCTGAAGTCAATTAGGAGTACTTATAGCAGAGATTCAAAGAAGTGATAATCATTGTAATTTTGGGTGAATAGTGTATATAGGCCTATACGTGAAAATCATATCCGAAACTCACACACACACACACACACACGAGTTCCGTTTTTTCCACAACCAAATAGAAGTGGGATCCCAAGTCCGCATATCATCATAGATGAAGTTTAATCCAAGATAAATGGTCTAGAATATATTTGAGTGTTATACAATAATATCTACTCTATTCAGGCCCGACAACTTGTTCTATCTTGTCTGGGAGTAAACGTTAAAGTTTCGGCATTTAGTCCAGCGCGTCTAACATAAGTTATAGTGTAAAGTTAGTGCGTGTCCCGCAGTGCGCGGTAACTTTATATGGAAATAAGTTCCACAAGCCTTATTAATTGACACACATTGATGGTATATAACTCCACCAGTTAATACGTATAGTTATTGTGCTATATTTAAATCAAAATCAATAATTTACGGTCGGACAGTATAATTAAATGTAGCCTACAAATTACAGTCTTACCTTATCAGTGTCGTTCGCTTGTCTGAACAAATGTTCAATCGAATGTCCAGTTTATAGATACTAGACGTCGTCGAACGCACGCGTCACAATAGTTAGAACACTGCATGAAATATCAGACTTACCAATAATAACTGATAAACATTAAAATGAGTACCTCTTTATTGCAAAAATATATACACACACTAATGTTCAAATGTTTGGGGTCAATTAGAAATGTCCACTGGACAGACGGGTCACCGTTAGGGTGTCATCACAAGTTAGAGTACAGTATAACCAGCCGACAAGGCAGAATCAGTCCGTATGGATGTATGTGCGTATGGATGTCTGATTCATTCACTTGGCCAGTCTCCTGTACAGGCCATTATCTGTGGTGCTGCTGTTAATGCCCTGTACGTCTCCCTCTTCTCCAGGAATTCCATCCATTCTCAGGTACGCGCCCAGCTCAGCCTCATCCGGGGAAGTCATCCTCAAAGATCGGATTGATGAGGCGACGGGCCCATGTTGTACCTCTTTGTCACAGACGCTCACACACAAAAAATACCCTCGCTCCCTTTCTGATCGTTTATGTTACCATACTGCCACCTTGTGTACGAACTAGGGAGGAAGAATAATTAGATGATGATTACAGTATTTTGAAACGATCAATTCATATGTTCATCTGGAGACGGAGCCAATGATACAGATATCAACCCTATATTTTATCCATACAAAGATCATCCCTATAGATGTTACCCATACTAAAATCATCCCTATAGATGTTACCCATACTAAGATCATCCCTATAGATGTTACCCATACTAAAATCATCCCTATAGATGTTACCCATACTAAAATCATCCCTATAGATGTTACCCATACTAAAATCATCCCTATAGATGTTACCCATAGTAAGATCATCCCTATAGATGTTACCCATACTAAAATCATCCCTATAGATGTTACCCATAGTAAGATCATCCCTATAGATGTTACCCATACTAAGATCATCCCTATAGATGTTACCCATACTAAAATCATCCCTATAGATGTTACCCATACTAAGATCATCCCTATAGATGTTACCCATACTAAAATCATCCCTATAGATGTTACCCATGCAAATCATCCCTATAGATGTTACCCATACTAAGATCATCCCTATAGATGTTACCCATACTAAGATCATCCCTATAGATGTTACCCATACTAGAATCATCCCTATAGATGTTACCCATAGTAAGATCATCCCTATAGATGTTACCCATGCAAATCATCCCTATAGATGTTACCCATACTAAAATCATCCCTATAGATGTTACCCATACTAAAATCATCCCTATAGATGTTACCCATACTAAAATCATCCCTATAGATGTTACCCATACTAAAATCATCCCTATAGATGTTACCCATACTAAGATCATCCCTATAGATGTTACCCATACTAAGATCATCCCTGGATGTTTATTATACAGAGATCATCCCTATAGATGTTAATCATACATATATCTTTGACACTCCCTGGATGTCGAATACAGTGGCGGAGCTAGACTTTTAAAACAGGTGTGGCAAGTTGATTCTAGTAGGCGTAACATCTATAGGGATGATCTTAGTAGTAGCATGTAGGGATGATCTTAGTATGGTAACATCTATACTTGCATGGTGCTTGTCTATAGGGATTGATTTTAGTATGAGTAACAGTAGCTATGGTAACATCTAGGGATGATTATGTATGAAGCAACATCTAGGGATGATCTTGTATGGTATCTATAGTGATCTTACCCATGGAAAGCTGACATCTATAGAGATGGAGACTGGTATGGGTAATGATCTTACTTATGGTAACATCTATAGGGATTGATTTTTTGAGTATGGGTAACATCTATAGGGATGGATTTAGTATGGAGTAACATCTATAGGGATGATTTTAGTATGGGCATCTAGTGTTTCTTTAGTATGAGCAGCTCTATAGGATGATTTTAACATGAATAACATCTATAGGAGATGATCTTTGTATGGATAAAATATAAGGGTTATTCATCTGTATCATTGGCTCCGTCTCCGAATGGTATATGAGTGATCGTTTCAAATACTGTAATCTTCATCTAATTATTCTTCTCTAGTTCATACCAGGTACGTATGTGGCCTCGCTTGAAAAAGGCGAAAATGCCCACGGCCAATGGCGCGTCTGTGGCTGAAGGCCACAACAGTGCGTCTTATCATCGATCAGTGTCTTTGAGTTTCCCGGATGAGCGCGGGCCGCACCTGAGGTGGATGGTCCTGGAGGGAAAAGAGTGTACAGGGCATTGGCAACGGCACCCAGGCATTGGCCTGTACGGAGACTGGCCAGTGGTGAATCGGGCATCCATGCGCGGACTGATTCTGCCTTGTCGGCACAACAACGACACCCGCTCTGTCAGTGGACGTATTTAGTATTTGAACATTGAGTATTCGTGTCTATTTTTGCAATATGTTTATCGGTGTGTGGTAAGTCTGATATTTCATGCGGTGACCAACTATTGTGACGCGTGCGTTCGAAGACATCTAGCTATCGCAAACTGGACATTCGGTGTTTATTTGTTCGAACAATGACGACACTGATAGGTAAGACTGTAATTTGTAGGCTACATTGAGTGCGTCCGACCGTAAGTATTGATTTTTGATTAAATATGGCACAATAACTATACGTATTAACTGGTGGTATATACCATCAGTGTGTGTCAGTGGCAAGGCTTGTGAACTATTTCCATGCTCAAAGTTACCGCTGAAGATTAACTTTACACTATAACCTTAGGCAGCTAGTAAATGCGAGAGCCGATAACGTTTACTCCCCGAACAGATAGACAAGTTGTCAGGCCTGAATAGAGTGAATGTGTGTATAACGCTCAGGTATTCTAGACCATTGTCTTAGTTAAACTTCATCTGCTGTTGATATCTTGGGACTTGAATCCACTTTCTATTTGGTTAATGAAAAAACGGAACTCGTAATGACGGTTCAGATATATTTCGCGACATGAACCTGCTACACTATTCGCAAGGTACAATGATTATCGCTTCTTTGAATCTGCTGTAAGTACTCACAATTGACTTCAGGTTTCTTGTCCCGAACTCCGGTATAGAACCGTGGCTTCCACCTTTGACTGGAGAACAGAGGTAGCAATCCCAACAGCGAAATGTAACAGCAGCGGTATTAGTATGTGCCCAGGCCTTGTTAGCTGAATGTAGTGCAAACATGCGGTGTCACTGACCAGCTACACATTCTTTGAAGGGCATTCGTGATACTATGAGGTAATTGTTTTCCTCATTTTAGTGAAAATTCAAGTAGATTTCAAGAAAGCGTCTATTTGCTCGCAGCGGTGAGGAAGGATGAAGAGGAAGGGGACTCTGATGGTTGACGTGCCGACTCCTGGAAATCCAGAGAAGCTTCGCTCTAAAATGAGCCGTCACCGAGACAGCTCCCTTGGACTCCCTGAGCTCGATCTGTGGAGCTGGTGATGGCTCCAGGAGAACAGCACTGATGGCTGGCAGGTGACCGAGGCCAGGCATATGTGCCCCGCCCTTCCTCGGCAGGTCCAGGCACAACTGGGTCAGGCCGCACTGGGCCTCCCAGGTGCCTCGTCCATCCAGGCGCCTCGACCATCCAGTGCCTCGTGCCGTGCCTGCGTCCATCCAGCTCGTCCACCAGGTGCGCAAGTCCATCCCTAGGTGCTTAGATCAGCTCAGCACTCGACCGTCCAGATGCCTCGTCCGCAAGGTGCCCTTGCTGCATCAGTTCCCAGCCAACCGTTGTGGCTGACTGTATCTGACCAGCCAACAGATAACGCTCAGACAAATTTTCGGAGAACTGCAGTTTCGAGACTGGTCCGAGGACTTCAGGCCGCCAGAAGATCTGTGATCGGCTTGGCGTCGTCCCACAGTACTCCTGGAGCTCTGACAAGCTTTGGAAATTTGCCGCAACATTTGAAGTTTCGACAGCAATCAGCCAGCTTCTCCTCACGAGTGTTGGGAGCCAGACTTGGATCGATCATGCGAGGGAACGAGCGGAATCAGGCGTCAATCACTCATCTTCACAGTCTTCCTGTGCCTTTCTGTCTTCTTGTCCTTACACAGTCCTCTTTGTACTGACTGCTCTTTGTCTCCTACTGCCCTGTCGATTTCTATTAACCGACTGCAATTATCTCGCGATCCTTTCTTTCTGCTCTTTCTCTCGTTCTCATTTTGACATAACTCTCTCTGCTTTCCTCCATGCTATTATTTTACACTAGGACATATTAGCGCATTATTACATGTGTCAGTATTCACGGTAGTGTTCTTCCTCCACAGTGTGATCGTGAAAGCTACTTGGCATTTGTAGTAACAGTCCAGGCCAGTCAATCACAACCAGTCGATCGTCGAGAATCAGGCTACAAACATTAACCTGATAACACATTCTCCCACTCATAAGCTCTTATTGCTACCTAGCATTGCTACCTAGCAATAACAAGCGCATTCTGGCAATAGGTGTGCAGTGTATCTCTTTGGCCTAGAGCCTTTGAAAACTGTGTTGACAACCTGCTTTGCCTCAGTGCTGTTTAACTGTGGCTCCTCCCAGGCGTCCCTCAGCCACGCAGGCTGGGCATGCAGTGATGGCTTCCCGCCTCCGGCATGTGACCACATCGTGGGCTCCTCGGTGGTGAGCGTACCAGATAATCATGTGCATGGAACCCGGCTTCCATGGACTGAGCCAATCTGATGAACACCACCCACGTGGGGGCTATTCGCGAGGACTGGGCAGGCCATCTGGAAGCTTGGTGGTGCAGCATGCCGCCATTACAGACACGACGTCTTGCCGAGGCCGTTAAAGCAGGGCCTGCTGCTGCGGCTGGACACACTCGAGGTAAGCTGTTGACTTTGAATGCAGCGACCCTGTTCCAGGAGGCTGTACAATTGACCCGGCCTTACTGCTGACAAATATATGTGTGCTGGAGGTACCGCAGCTAACAAAACCCTCTCGCTCCTTTGTGGCCTCTCCAGGCACCTTGCTGTACTGCCCCGGAAGGTGTGATCAGTGGGACGTGTGTGACAGGCACGTCTATTCTCTGGGCGATCGCTTGCTTCCTGGAGCGCCTCCCGGCGAAGTGCAGATTTGCCCCCAGGCAACCCTTCGTCGCTGCTGGGTGAGGGCATGCATGCTGAAAGAGGCACGCATCACCAGTCGAGACAAGGCCAACAGCCTTTCATTGACAGCCGCAGTCCTTGGGGCAACAGGCCTCCCCATTCAACGATGGGCAGACTGTCACCCGCTGAGGTACGACACGCAGCCAGAGACTAATATTTTATGAATGTAAGCGGAAACGTTTTGACTGTTACTTTGTGGAGATTTTGAGTCGTGTCCCCAATCTGTGTCTCCCGGAATTGTCTGTTTCTGCAAGCTGAGCCGCTGAGCGATGTGCCCATGCTCATTTGATCAAGAGCGTTTAGACACATGTCAAATGGCTGAATCTCAAGGCGTGTGCCCATGTTGCTGCTGTCTCAAACATCTCTGCTTGTGACATTTCTCTGCATTCCGCGCTTGGTTTGTTTTCTTCTATTCCTACTGGGCACACAGATGCCTTTGTAGCTCTACTCTCCTAGCTGCAAGTCCTTTGTTCGTGCGGGGAACGATCAGATGGTGCCTGCACAAGGCTATAACTATCGTGAGACATCCCAGCGCCTGAGTCCTAACACAGTGTTAAAATGACAATAACATTTTGTGTCATGATCCCAATGATGTCATATGCTATGATTAGAAAACGACCAGATGATGTCATACAGTGCACCGTCACATGTAATATTTTGGAAACTCAATATATTCTTCTGATATGTTTGTAATACTACCAGATATTAAATATTTAAGAATAAACTATTATATATAAGTATATGTTTATATATATGTATATCATTGTTGCAGGGTTTGTTGGCCCGTTGTCTTAAGAAGGAGTGGGGGGAGCAAGTATAACGGGCAGGATGGGTTGAGTCATTGGAATTGGTTTCTACCCGTTAAATAGCACCTATTTGTGCCAAATTGAACCAGTGAGTCTTATAAGCCAATGAGTGAACAAATCAAACCCGCTATCGGACTATAGAATCAGGACACCTTTAAAGTGATGACTGCACTGCTTTAACAGCCTCCCAATTGGCTAACATTCTTGTTTAAGAAACGTGGAAGGCTGGATCTAGAACCTCTGTCTGCGGTATGGACCTGGACAGCAACAGAACACCGCAGGAAACACCACCTTTAAAACACAGCACTCACATGTATGAACCGCAATTCAGGTACCTCTCACATCCACTGAAGCGCTCTCACATTCACTAAAATGAAAATGAAAACTCTCACATACAATGCTAAAACGCTCTTACATACACTACTGAGACGGCTCACATACACTGCACAGAAAAATAAACCTCTCACATACACTAGTGAAACTCTCTCACGTACACTAGTGAAACTCTCTCACACACACTAATAAAAGTGTAAACTCTCATGCATACGGCTGGTGGCTTGGCTCATGCACTGGTAGAAGCGCTCTCACATGCACTGAGTGACGGCTCTCACACACTGGTGAAGCGCTCTCACACACACTGGTGGCAGCTTTTCACACACACTGAATGAAAGCAGCTCTCACACACACTAGTGAAAATGCTCTCATATACACTAGTGAGCCGCTCACTCATATTACTGGTGCTCTCACATAGACGATAAATCTCAGTAAGTATGTGAGAGGATCTCAGTGTGAATATCTCAGTAGTGTATGTGAAGGATCAGCAAGTATGTGGAAGGATCTCAGTAAGTGTGAGAGGATCTGTTAGGGTATGTGGAGGATCACAGTAAGGCATGAGAGGATCTCAGTAGAGGCTATGTGAAGGAAAGTCTCAGTAAACAGCAAATCTCAGTAAGATGAGGATCTCAGTAAGTATGTGAGGAAGGATCTCCTTTGTGAAGGATCTCAGCAAGGCTATGTGAGAGGATCTCAGTAGGAAAGTATGTGGAAGGATTCTCAGTGAGATAACGAGATCTCAGTAAATGTGAAGGATCTCAGTAAGCTATGTGAGGATCTCAGTAAGTATGTGAGGCTCAATGAAGGATCTCCAGTAAGTATGTGGAAGGATCTCTGTAGAGCGAAGATGATCTCAGTAGGTATGTGAGAGGATCTCAGTGTGAGGAAAGGATGCTCAGTAGGTAATGTGGTGATCTCAGCAGAGTGTGAGGATTCTCAGTAAGAGGCTATGTGAAGGATGGCCAAGAGGTATATATGCTCACTAGTGTGGTGGGCTCATAGTGTATGTGAGAGGTTTTATTGTATGCGAGGAGCATTCACTGAGTGAGTGAATTTCAGCCAGGTAATGTGGTACTATAGTGTAATGTAGGCGTTTCACAGGCCATGAAGCATTCTCAGTATGTGAGCATTTACCCAGTGGCAATGTGAGCATTTCTTAGTAATGCAGGCGTTTCACTCGTGTATGTGAGCGTTTCACTAATTAGTATCGCGAGGAGAGCGTTTCATAAAAAAGAAGTGATGCGTGTCGGAGATTTATACTTTTCATTGAATATTGATGACGGAAAGTTTCGCTGGTGTGCGTGAAGGAAGTTTCACTAGTGTATGTGAGAGGGACAATTTTCAGTAGTGTATGTGAGCATTCAGTGGTGCAGTAACAGAGGCGTTTTAGCATTTTTGAGAGTTTTCATTTTCACTAGTGTATGTGAGCATTTTTAACAGTGTATGTGTGGGTGGAAATCTGTATATTTTCATATGAATGCACGGCCCCTCATATATGAACCATAGCCCACACAACTGCACCTGGTTAGAATGGCGTGGCACGGAAGAGAACTTACGAAGGCTGGGTGTATGATTGCTTACAGTGACAGTAGATGGGTGTGAAAAGAAACAAAGATTGAGAGAGGTAGTCACTGCTGCTGACGAATGGCTCGCCCATTACCCATCCACGTCAGCAGTAAACTCTGTGAGTGATACTAGACCTTCCCAGAGATGGTGCTGCGGTGGTGTGTCCCTGAGGTTGATGCTGGTGGGTGGATTGTCCACAAAGCTGTGTGTCCTAACTGGCTGGATGTCTAGCTTTCCTTGTTTCTTGTTCTGCACCTAGGTGCCCATTATTTCCATCGTGAGACCCCACCAGCCTCGAGATAGCAGACCACAGCAATCCCAGCTCCACTCCAACCCTGACTGTGACTTCGGGCTTCAGTGATTGTTACCGTGACTTCAATAAGACCTCGGCATAAAAGATCACTCAGCATAGCCGAAATGCCAGCTACCCTTCCCTTCCAGTTCTCTCTCTGGGTTTACCACAAGTGGAGCCCATCGAGGAGTTTTCTAGCCTATGTCAGATATAGATTTAGATTAACACTGTCGAGGATTTCAACAGTGTTTGATTAGTTTAGAGAACGGAACAGAAGTTTGAGACAGAGTAGAATCGTAACCCCGCCACTTACATATTAATCATGTCATCTACGTTAGATCTAATAGCTATTTTATAATTTGCTTTTGATAACTATTATTTCTACTGACGAAAATATTAGTAGCTGTTATTACATTAGCGTTATTCATGCATTTAATGTATGTATGTATATATATATATATATATATATATATATTGCAAATGGCGTACAATGTGATATTTATGTACGTACTTTTCATGCACCATTAACCATCTCATGAAGTCATCAGCCATAACTGGTCAGCTCTAGTATTTTCTATCTCGCTATGCATGTCACATTGAAGCTGTTGCAAAATTCTTTGTACATAGAGATATATCAAGAGAATGTATATATATATAAGTGTGTGTACAGTATGACCGAGAATAAATATAAATACAGCATAGAATATCATATCGAAAATATAAATGCACATTGTGAGAAATGTCACCAATACTTGAATTAGCCAAGGGGCTAAAAATGTAATCTTTAACGTTTGTTTATGGTGAAATATTTAAGACTCAAGAAGGTGTGATAAGAATGGAGTCGAATGAAAGCTCCGGTTGAAAAGCGGGTAAAAGCAATTCCAGATTTGGGACAGGAAAAGCTAATACATGAAATACACACACGACACATATATTATTAGCTTCTATGTATGACTTAAAGAAAAGGACACAAACACACCAAATTAACTGTCTAAGAAGTTTGAAATGTACAGTATTATGTGTTTAGCTAGGATCTTTCGCCAAATATGGAATGCAATTTATATCAATAGCATAATGACCATTTATGTCATGCATTTTATTTATTTAATTTGGACGAATGGCATTCCACACGACTCAGGCAACACAAATAATCCAATAATGTCAATGGGGCGATATGTTTATGGTTCAATGCCTCAGATGAGAGGTAAACCGCAAACATAAAACCATAGACACTTAATATACATAGGCATGCATCCTTTGCTGGGCACAAGCTGCGTCATGTCTGTGCGGTCGGGCTCCCGGCAACGGCAGAATATATAGATGCCCTGCGGCACTGTGGCACTATTCCTGCTTAAATCGGGATAACTGAGAACCACCTTTTCTGAAATAATTTAATATTTCCGTATTGTGGTGTGTTTTGTGAAGAATATTACCAGAGAGTAAGAGAAGAGGCAGTATCTTAGATATTGCCTGTGCTAATCAAGTAACTAACTTAACTAATATGTTGCGGCTCCAGGTATGAACTGAGACTTGATAAAGTCATATAACACTTAGATTACAGCGAGGCCGCCAATGTGCTATTGTAAATATAACCTATTACTGGTATAACATTGGCCATTTACAGCACATGTTGTATCAGTCTGTATCGAGACACGTATTACCAGACTGTATTATCAGACCGTGTCCTTCAGACTGTATCATCCAGACTTATCAGACCGGATATCAGGCGTATTATCAGACGTATCATCGGGCCGTATCATCAGACGTGACCATCAGACTGTATCATTAGACGTATTATCGAACTGTATCATCAGATATCGACCAGACTGTAATTATCGAACTCTATCGTAGACGTATCATCGAACCGTATCATCAGGCGGTATCGAACTCATATCATTAGACATTATCAGACCGTATCATCAGACGTGTCATCAGACCGTATCATGAACATATCATGAACTGTATCGCAGACCGTATCATCGGGCCGTATCATGGACATATCTCGAGGCACGTGACCAGACGTGCTCAGACGTGCCTCAGACTGTATCATCGGGCCGTGTCATCAGGCCGTATCATCGAACTGTTATCATCAGACATCAGACCGTATCTCCCACCAGACTGTATTATCAGACATCATCAGACATATGTTGTCAGACGTATTATCAGACCGTATCATCAGGCAGTAATCATCGGAACTGTATCATCAGGCAGTATCATCAGACCGTATCATCAGACATCATCAAATCGTATCATCAGACTGTATCATCAGACCGTATCATCAGACCCATATCATTAGACTGTATTACCGAACATATCAGACGTATCATCAGACCGCTGATATCAGACCGTATCATCGAACCATTAGACTCAACATCATCAGACCGTATCATCCGAACTGGCGTCGTCAGGCTGGCATCGAACCCGTAATCGGGCAATATCATCAGACCGCGATATCGAACAGGTATTATCAGACGTGATATCGAACTGTATCATCGGAGCAGTATCCTCGAACGTATCTGAACTGTATCATCAGGCCGTATCAGGCTGTATTATCGGGCCGTATCATCCAGACCTGTCATCAGGCTGTATCATCGGGCAAGTATCGTAGACATGTCATCCAGACTGTAATAAATCAGACCGTAATCATCAGACTGTATCATCAGACTGCATATCAGACCGTATCGGCAGACTCACATCGGGCAAGTATCATCGAACGTAATCATAATCAGACGTATTATCGGGCCGTATCTCGAACCGTATCGAACTGTATCATCGAACCGTGCAGCGTCTTCATCAGGCCGTATCTCGAACTGTAGCTCATCGGGCCGCATGAACGGTAGACGTATCATCGAACCGTATCATCAGACTGTATCATCGAACGCGTATCATCAGACATCATCGAACGTATCATCGAACTGTATCATCAGACGTATCGGCGCAGACCGTATCATCAGACGTATCATCGGAGCATATCATCTCGAATATTGTCATCGAACCCGTATCATCAGACATCATCAGACTGTATCATCAGACGTATCGCCAGACACGCATCATCAGACAACTGTCATCGAACCGTATCATCGAACTGTCAGACGTGACCCGCATCATCGGGCCGTATCATGAACTGTATCGTCGAACGTATTAGCAGACGTATCATCAGACGTATTATCAGACTGTCATCAGACCGTATCGTCAGACTGTCATCGAACTGTAATCATCAGACACGTTATCAGCGTTATCGGGCGGTCCTTCGGGCGAAAGACGGTATCTCAGACATATCATCAGACATCATCGAACTGTATCATCGAACTGCGTGACCATCGAACATAAATCATCGGACCATGTCAAGGCTGTATCAGACTGTGATATCAGTGTTGGTAGCCAGCCGAGCGCGTAAATAAACTATATAAATATATGTATTTATTATTATTATAAGGTTCTGAGGTGCGAGATGGTGATCACCGAGTAGCAATCCAAGCTCTAAGGTATATTAAGACAGTCACACACATTGTGAGGAGAGGAGATTTGGAGACCGAGAAAAGGATGTTTTCTGCTCCAGGGCTGCATTGAGACCCCGGGGCCAGCTAGGAGCAACCATCATTCAGGCTTTGTTCGATCGGTGGTTGGCTCAGTCTGTCTCAAACAAGGCTGAACCACGTTGCCAAGCTCACTGCTTACGAACTGCATAAAAGGAGCAGGGAGAGAAAAATACAGGCTATCTACCAGGGGACAGGTATTGTGTATGTGTGTGTGTGTGTATATAAACAGCAGAAAGTAGATATGTCATGTATTGCAACGATTGGAAAGTAATATCTAACTGTTTCTGCTTCTCTGTCATAATTATAGTGTGTGATTTGCAATACCTATCGCCTTCCTACATCACATCATATATCAGAAGCCCTGTTATATTACTGTTAAGCCCACTATGAATATTAAAATGCAGCTGAGTATATTGATCTAATGTCATAACTACATGTATGACATTTACGTAAAAAAAGCACGTGAAAAATATCAGTTGTGTATTCAGTGGTATCAGTTGTGTATTCAGTGGTATGATGCAGGTATTATGTGTGGTGTAAATCGGTGTGTATTCAGTGAGGGTATGTTCCACATCAGTGTCAGTGGTGTCAGTTGTGTTCGGTGGTATGATTAAATCGGTGTGGGCTGCTGTTAAATCCGGTGTGTATTCGGTGAATATGATTAATTGAAAGCTCGGCTGACGACATTGCACCAGCCAGCGAACCCACACTGAGTGGAAGATTTTTCGCGTACATTCTCGTCAGCGCCAGCAAGTATGGCGACTAGTGCGGCATCTATATATTGCTGACTGTAATTGATATTACGTAATATTGATCCAATGTAAAATTGCCACTGAAGCAAAAACACTCATTATAATGTACAGGTAGCTTTGAAACTAAGGTGTCAGCTACACAGTATATGATACGGATAACTAATGGGGGAAGTTAAGCATTTAATGTGTATATGAATCATTAGTCATTAGGCATTCAAACATTTGTCAATTTTGTTGCTGACTGTATCTAAAGAAATATTTACCAGCCTAAAATGTTAATATTTTACAGAAATTCACAGTAGAGCTAACACAGTAGAATGAGCAGAGTCGCTGAGGCAGGCAGTGTCTCACACAGACTCTGACCAACTTTCAACAAGTGCAGTGGATCAAGGGGCTCCTCACACCAGGACCTCGGCTACCCTCTGCTCCATAACTCCTTGGCGCATCAGGCAGGTATAGAGGTACAACCTTGCAGTGGCTGGCAAGGCGACAGCCCGTGGAGAAACCTGAAAGCCGAGAAGAAGGTCAAAGCCCAGCGGATCCTTTCCTCAAACTGGAGTCCCGCTACTGTGGCACTGTCGGAGCGGCTAAGACTCTCCATCTGGGCTGAGCGCATGAGACAAAGATGATTTCATCTGCTCGCCTGTTGCCGAAACCTCAAGCGGCCGCTGGAGCACTGTCCCCCAAGCCGCCAAATGGGCCAATGTTCCTCCCATGGTCCCAGCATAACAGATCTTGGTAGACCAAGGCACCAAAAGAAGCTTGGAGGAGCGATCAGTACTCCTATTGATGCTTGATATACTTTTGTATTATTTGTCTCTGCCCGAGATGTGTTTGCTGTGAGGAACAGAAGGCACAGTATATTTGTGAAACAAAATAAGCAATCGTTCTCCTTTTTCCAACAGCGTGTGAATGAGATGAGAATGCAGTGACTCCATAGATATCGACTTTCTTCCTTCACTGAGCCTCTTCCACCGTGAAATTGTGATGGCAGAGTGCTAGTTTAATGGCACTCTGACCTGCCCACCTGGCCACATGTGCCTAGTGTCTGAAGCCAGAGAGCAGCAGCACAGGTGGCGCAGTAGGGGACGACCTCCACCTGTGTTGACCAGCCAGCCAGAACTTAGAGCTCAATGCGAGCTTTGAGGCCAGAGGCAGTGGTCACCCTGGACGCTCACTATTCAACCACTCTCAGCAGAAAGAGCCTCGTCCATCAGGACCTCACGCCATGCGGCTGATTTCTTCCATGTACACAAACTCCTCTGGCCGATATCTCTAGTAAAAGTTGAATTTTTATAGACTGGATAACCTAAATAATTCCAAATGATTCCCAATCCCATCCTGCTCCAATATATCCCAACCCCCCACCCTTCTTAAGACAACGGGTTAATAAAACCTCTGCAAATAACATATATATATATATATAAATATATACTTATATATAATAGTTTAATTTAAAATATTTAAATATCTGGTAGGTACATAGAAAATATAATTGCAGTAGCTAACATAATATTTCCAAAATATTACATGTGATCGGTGTAGACTACAATAGGCATGACATCACATGAATATCTGGTCGTTTCTAATCATAAAGCATATGACATCATTGGGATCCGTGATACAAAAATGTTATTGTCATTTTTTATAACACTGCAACAGACACTGAATTAGGCAGGACCTGAAACGATTCGTAAGGCAGGATGTCTCAAATGATGGCCGACAGTTGGTATTTGCCGCAGGTACCATTTGATCAAATTTCATTCTAGAACAAAAGGATTTGTATTAGCTTGCAGAGTAGATCACAAAAAGGCATCTGTGTTCCAGTAGGAATAAGAAAAACAACCAACATGAATGTAGAGGAAATGTCAAGCAGAGATGTTTATAGATAAAAAGTAGCAGAATTTCTAACATGCACATTGCCTTTAGAGGATTCAGCCATTTGACATGTGTCTAAATGTTTTGATATCAAATGGCATACAGGCAGAAGATCGCCTAGTGGCTCAGCTTTTTACAGAAACAGACAATCTGGAGACACAGATTAGATCATTGACCCCCTGCCTAAAATCTCTAATGGCAATAGTCAAAAACGTTTGGGCTTACATTCATAAAAAATATTAGCTCTGGCTAAAGCAAGGTTCAGAATTGTATGGTGACAGTCTGCCTATCACGTTGAATGGGGAGGCTTGCTGCCCCAGTGACCAAGGGCACAATGAAAGGTTGTTGGTTCTTATCCTGACCGTGATGTGCGTTCTTTTCCAGCATGTATACGCATCTCGAAAGGGCTTTAATGAAGGGCAAGTTGTTTTCAGCAAATTCGTACTCCCTGCTCCTAAACGGAGGGCGTCCGTTGACCAGGAAGTAAGCAGAAGGACGCCCAGAGACCAGACCGTGGCCTTGTTACCATTGTACGTCCCACTGATCAACATCTCCGGTGGGCAGTACAGCAAGGTGCCTGAGACACAAGGAGCGAGAGGGTTTTGCTAGCTGCGCCCTACACCACCACAGCGACGGCACATTAGTAAGGCCAATCCTCACCACAATACTCGCTGCACAGCTCCTCCTGGAACAGGTCATGCATCCAAAGCCGACTCAGTTTTACCCTGAGTGTGTCCAGCTGCAGCAGCAGGTTCTGGGCTTTAACGCCCCGGTGTAAGACGCCGCGGTCTCTGCAATGGCGGCATGCCAGCACCACCTGGGCTTCCAGATGGGCCTGACGGTCCTCGCGACAGCCCCTTGCGTGGTGGTGTTCATCAGATCAATCAGGTTCATGCAGGAGCCGGGTGTCTCCATGATTATGATTATCTGGTACGGCTCATCGAACCACCGAGGAGCCTCCACGATGTGGCCACATGCCGGAGGCCGGGAAGCCATCAACTGCATGCCCACCCCTAAGGGCAGCTTGAGGGACGCTCCAGGCTAAAGAGGGAGGTTGGTTGACACAGAGTTGCTGCATTCGAGGCAAAAGCAGGTTGGTCAACACAGTTTCAAAGCGTTCTAGGCTAAAGAGATGTTAATTGGCACACCTATTAGTCAGAATGTGTCTTGCTATTGCTAGGTAGCAAATGCTAGGTAGCAATAGCATTTAGCTTACAGAATGTGCTATCAGGTTAATGTTTGTAGCCTGATTTCGATCGAATGGACTTTGCCAGATTGATCATCTTGACTGTTACTTACAAATGCGTTAAGTATTTCCTCACGATCACGTTTACGTATGAACTTCACGGCCACCTGTGGAGGAAGAACACTACTGTGGAATAATTGATATACATGTAATAATGTGCTAATATGTCCTAGTAAAATAACAGACTAGCATGGAGGAAAGAGAGGAAGAGGTCAAATGAGGAATGAGAGAAGAAAGAGGGTGAAAAGAAGGGAGATCAAGGAAGATAATTGTGAAATGGTTAATAGGAACCGACAGGGCAGAGGAGACAAAGAGAAATAGTACAAAGAGGACTGTAAAGTGACAAGAAGATAGAAAGTAGACAGGAAAAGACTGGGAATGATAAGGATTACATTTTTCCCATCTCGTTTCCGTGTTCCCGCATGAACGGATCCGAAGTTCCGGCCCCAGCAACCTGCCAACGTTGTACTGTGAGGAGAAGCTGGTTGATCTTTCTTGTTTGCCAAACTTTTGTTTTAAACTTCCAAAATGTTATGGCAAATTCTCCAAAGCTTGGTCAGTGGAAGCTTCCAGGAGTATCAGATGACGGGGCCAAGCTGATACAGATCTTCTTGGCGGCTCAAAGTCCTCGAATCCAAGTCTCTGAAACTGGTCTTACGCTTCCTCCGAAAACTTTGGGTCCCCTGTTCGCAATTCCAGCTGGCTGGTCAGATTGGCTGGCCTGCTCACAACGAGTTGGCGGAACTTTCTCACGGGGCAAGGCACTGAATGGACGAGGCACCTTGACGGTCGAGGCACCTTGGATGGACGAGCACCTGGATGGACGAGGCACCTTGATGGACGAGGCACCTTGGATGGACGCAGGCACTCCAGAATGGTCGAGGCACCTTGGATGGACGAGGCACCTGATGGCCGAGGCACCTTGATGGACGAGGCACCTGGACGGTCGAGGCACCTTGACGGCCGAGGCACCTCGACTGAACCACAGCTAATGCAATTATAAACCTCACGTATGTACTATCAATATATTTTGGACGTGAATGTGCTTACTGTCTGGAACTGGTGGATTAAAAAACAGCACCGTTAGCGTTGTTACAACAGAGGATATGTACAATGTATGAAATCTTTTCAATGTCATTATGCTGCAGTAATGAAGTGAGTAATGGATTTAACTTATTGTTTAATCTAGTGTATATTGACCTTTGATCTCGCATGAGTCATAGTGTCAGCAGCATTGGAAACATCGACCTTAACACTGCACCCCTCTAAACTAATCAAGTAACATAAACACCCAGCCTGCACCCAGGCCTCGCCAGCACCTCATGCGGGGGAGAGCCGCTAAAGTCTAGGCTCTCTGTCAGCCGAGAAGATTGCTCAAAGCCAGGCGGAGAGGCCGCCGGGGAGCAGAGCGAGGAAAGAGGGCCTCTGGACATGCGAGAGGAAGGAGGTTGCTCCCGAAGGTGAAGGAGGGGACACTCGGGAGGCAGGCGGAGGAAGAGAGGGCGTCAGCGTCGCTGCGGCTCATGTGCGCTGGCCATCTCGCCTGGGTAATCCGCCCGGCCATCTCGTGGCGGCTGGCGGCGTGGCTGACCATCTCAGGCAGCGTGGCGGCCATCTTGGCTGGGCGGCGTGGCGTCAGTGCTGAGGCCAGCCATGCACCTGCCGCCTAATCACAGCCGGGGGCTACTGGCAGTTCTGTCCCAGGTAGGTGGCTTGCTCCTCATCCGGCTGGAGCTGGGATGGTGGCTGTAGCTCAGGGCTCTTGCTGGCTGGCTGCAGCCCGGGCAGTGGCGACTGCGCCCAGCCGGCGTCCGGCGAGACTGAGCTGAGCGAGGATCCCATGGCAGGAAGGTCTTCAGGGAATCCTCCCCGCTCGCCGTGGGCCGCCTCCTCATCATCCGAGGAGAGAATGGGCCCATCACCTGCCAGAGTAGTAGCACTTGCTCCTGCTGCTCCGTGGGTTGTGTGAGCTTCATGCCTCGGGCACTGCTGCCTCGAGGCCTCCACCACCGTCGATGCTGGGTGGCCCAGCCTCTGTCACGAAGATGGAAACGTAGTGCGGTAACAACCAGTCAGACCTGAAATAGGTTTATTGCAATCCAGAGCACAAGAACACAAACACAGCAACAGAAAGCCTGTATATATAAAAAGAAGGTCTTATAATGCTGACTTTAAACAAAACCCTCTCAATCACAACTAAAATGATGGCCGTGTGGCTCCTCTGGCCAACGTGACGTGAAACAGAGCAATGATAAGCACCGAGTGACAGAAAATGGCAGCTGTGAACTAAGAACAGAAGTGATGCAAAACCAAGTGGTGCAGTACCCTGCAATCACCGCACGTTACCTTCTGTCTTAGTGTGCTGTGGCCACAAACCATGGGCATATATTTGAACATCAGCCAACCTCAAATATTACGTAGCTGGGGATGACACGGTTACTGTTTGTGCAGGCGCAGCTCCTGTCCTCTTAAAGTTTGAATGACCCACTGTGCAGAAAACAGCAGTAATCATGTGTGATGGAAATGTTTGGGTTGGGGATTACCCAGGGTGCTTGGCATTAAGACGGGCTCGGAAGATGGCAAGTGAGGCCAGAGGCACGAGAGTTCTGGGTCAACATGCTATGACTGCAAGTGAGGCGTGAGCGACGAGCAAACCTGGCGTCAATCTGCGTTATTGGCGAGGATGCGCTGGATATTTATAACAGCTTGGCAGACAAGTGTGCAGCTTTGAGTATGCTAATGAAAAAGTTTGAGGGAATAGTTTGTGCCAAAGATGAAACCCATATTTGAAAGATATACATTCTTCTCATGTGTTCAAACAAGTAGACTGAGACCTCATTGCTTGAGCTACACACTAAGCAGGCGTGTGAGCAGAATTTGAGGACTCGCTAATCGAGGATAGCCATGCCAGCTGGCATAGAGATAATGATGCTCGAGACAGGCAAAACCTGTCATTAAATAAACTGAGGTATGTACAAGAAGCGGCAGAACCCCTGCGTGCTC
>CM055745.1:8259573-8295500 GCA_029465975.1 Dallia pectoralis | reverse complement strand
TGTCCTCTCACAAGTTTTTATTTCCTAACTAAGTTTTTTTACACTATTGAGCAAATTATCCCTTCAGTCTTTCTCTCTAACTTACATTCTGAATGTGTGTGCTTTCTACATAAGTATTTATTTCATTCAACACAAATGGTACAGAGCTGAGCAGAGCTGGCATATTTTCCAATTGACACTTTAAGTTTGAGAAGTTTAATAGCCGATAAGTTGAATAGTTTAACAAACATTAAATAAGTGGCAAAGCCCCAGGGACTGATGAGATTCGTCCAGAAATGCTAAAAGCTTTGGGTGGGGAAGGGCTGTCTTGGTTGACACGCCTCTTCAACATTGCATGGAAGTCTGGGACAGTGCCAGAGGAGTGGCAGATCGGGGTGGTGGTTCCCCTCTTTAAAAGGGGGACCAGAGAGTGTGTGCCAATTACAGAGGTATCACACTCCTCAGCCTCCCTGGTAAAGTGTACTCCAAAGTGCTGGAAAGGAGGGTTCGGCCAATAGTCGAACCTCAGATTGAAGAGGAACAATGCGGTTTTCGTCCTGGCCGGGGAACCACGGACCAGCTCTTTACTCTCGCAAGGATCCTGGAGGGGGCCTGGGAGTATGCCCATCCAGTCTACAAGTGTTTTGTGGATCTGGAGAAGGCGTATGACCTGGTACCCGGGATCTTTTGTGGGAGGTGCTGCGGGAGTATGGGGTGAGGGGGTCTCTTCTCAGGGCCATCCAATCTCTGTACGCTCAAAGCATGAGCTGTGTCCGTGTCCTCGGCAGTAAGTCGGATTCGTTCCAGGTGGGGGTTGGCCTCCGCCAGGGCTGCGCTTTGTCACCAATCCTGTTTGTAATATTCATGGACAGGATATCAAGGCGTAGTCATGGGGGGAGGGGTTCCCGTTCGGTGGGCTGATGGTCACATCACTGCTTTTGCGGATGATGTGGTCCTGATGGCCTCCTCGGTCGGTGACCTTCAGCACTCACTGGATCGGTTCGCAGCCGAGTGTGAAGCGGCTGGGATGAGGGTTAGCACCTCTAAATCTGAGGCCATGACTCTCAGCAGGAAACCCGGTGGAGTGCCTACTCCGGGTAGGGAATGAGTCCTTACTCCAAGTGAAGGAGTTCAAGTACCTCGGGGTCTTGTTCGCGAGTGAGGGAACAATGGAGCGGGAGATTGGTCGGAGGATCGGAGCAGCGGGGGCGGTGTTGCATTCGCTTCACCGCACCGTTGTGACGAAAAGAGCTGAGCCGAAAGGCAAAGCTCTCGATCTACCGGTCAATCTTTGTTCCTACCCTCACCTATGGTCATGAAAGCTGGGTCATGACCGAAAGAACGAGATCGCGGGTACAAGCGGCTGAAATGGGTTTTCTCAGAAAGGTGGCTGGCCTCTCCCTTAGGGATAGGGTGAGAAGCTCAGTCATCCGAGAGGAACTCGGAGTAGAGCCGCTGCTCCTTTGCATAGAAAGGAGCCAGTTGAGGTGGTTCGGGCATCTTGTACGTGTTAGATAGCTTTCGTGGACTGTATTCACTTATAGGGTCTCAGGGTGTTCTCTCCCGTGTGCCGGTAAGAGCACAGAAACAAACCAAGGTGTGCCAGTTGACTTCTTTAATTTGTAGTTATAACTTGCTTGTAGAAATACAAATTCACATGGGTTGGTCTATGTAATGCATAAGTAGATGTGGTCTGAAACAGTAAATCAAATACATTAATAACCTAGCATGTAGAAAATCTAAATAGAGACTAATCTTAATGGTAACATCACTGATAAACATATACCATGTTACTGGCATCACAACATGAACATGTATATTACTAAATAACAAGTTGCCCAAATACACCTTATCAATTGCAATATGTTCAACGTCCAACCGGATCATTAATTACATCCGTAGAAATGCGAGTAGTGTAAATGAAACATTACGAAAATACATGCCCATCATATATACGAAGACTAACATAGGCACCCGTGACGCGCTACTATCTTGCGCATAAATGGAATGAAAACATTCACCATCGTATTAGTCAACGTAATTACAGAGAGGTAAATAATATGTACTCACATTCACATACGGACGCACACCAACTTAAACCGAATGCAAAAACTCCAACTCTTAAAAAGGCTGCACATAAATCACCTGCCTCCCTTCATATCCTATTCTCTAAACACGGAAAAAGGGTCCATAACGCATTGCGCTCCGAACAGTCCATAAACAACTTCCTCAATCCCATGATCCTTTTGTACAGCCGCCCCCAAATTGCAATGCCAATTTGCTCCTGAAGGGCTAGACTTTCTGGACCGGGTCTGTTGTAGGTCCACTGTCTGGAATGGCGGGAAGGGCTACCAGTCGGGCAACAGGACGTGTGTAAGTCTTACCCTTTATCTCGACTTCTGCGGACCTAACATGCCCGTCTGCACTAGTATGAACTTTAATGACCCGACCGATAGGCCAGAGAGCTCTTGGTAACTGGGGGTCTACCAACATAACCACCACATTCTCCTTGAGGTCGGCAGGGCTGGTGTGCCATTTCTGGCGTACCTGTAGACTGGGTAGGTAATGCCTGATGTAGCTAGACCAGAAGTGGTCCGATAAAACTTGGCTGTGTCTCCATTGGCGCTTACATAGGATCTCAGACTCCGGGTACACTACCTGGGGAAGGGAACCATCAAGGCGACCCATTAACAGGAGATTTGGAGTCACGGGGTCCAAGTCGGTGACATCCGAAGACACATAGCCCAAAGGCTTCGAGTTAAGGATACCCTCCACCTCAATGAAGACCGTCCTCAGCACCTCTTCTGCAACTGGTTGGGCTCCCACCGTAGTATACAAGGCAGTTTTCACAGAACGAATCTCCCTTTCCCAGACTCCTCCGAAGTGTGGTGAAGCAGGCGGGTTGAAGTGAACGAGACCTTTTGCCCTGCAAGCTGTGCCTGCAGGTCTGGGGATAAATCCTTGAATGCTTCGTGCAGCTCTCTTTCTCCTCCACGGAAGTTCGTTCCTTGGTCCGAGAATATCTCAGAGGGTGTCCCCGGCGGGCAATGAATCTCCGGAAAGCCATCAGGAAGGAATCGGTACTTAGGTTGTTCAAGATATCCAGGTGGACTGCCCTTGTGGTTAGACATTTAAATATGATCCCCCATCTCTTCTCAAGCCTCCTTCCCAACTTAACCTGAAAAGGCCCGAAGCAGTCTGTTCCTGTGGAGTAGAAGACTGGCTTGCAAAGACGTTGTCGTGCTGCTGGTAGGTCAGCCATCTTGGGAACCACAGGTCGGGACTTCCATCGACGACAGTCCGTACAGCTATGCTGAAAGCGCCGGATGGCTTCTCTACCACGGAGAATCCAGAACGTTCTGCGCATCTCAGCGAACACTCTCTCAGGGCCCGGGTGGCACAGGCGGCTGTCGTAATCCTTTATTTGGAGTCTGGTGAAGTGGTGAGTTGGGTCAAGGACGATAGGGTGAGCTGTAGCATAATCTAGGTTCTCGGCTCGGCGTAACCTACCACCAACTCGGATGAGCTCTCTGGTATCATCCAGCTCCGGGGCTAAGGTGAGTAGGCGGCTACTGGTGCCAACAGCCTTACCGGCCTTAAGTAGGCGCAGCTCGTCGGGGAAACACTCTTGTTGGATTCTCCTGAAGATATGAGCCTCTGCTTCCTATAGTCTTCAGCTTTAGGGTCGCCACCTTGGCTTGCCGCCCCATGTAGCTCTCGCGTCGTGACTTCTAAGAGTTCCTTCCAGGTAGTACACTGTATCTCGTCGGAGCCTTGAGGATTTGGAGACACCGAAGTGTGACCACAAAATGCTGATTTCCGTAATTCAGCAGTATCTTCTTCAGTGCCAGTATGTGGCATTACCGGCCACTGCTCTAAGTCTTGCAGAAGGAATGGTGGTCCCTGGCTCCATCTGTTGGGCTTTGCGAGATCCTGCAGGGTTTTGCCTCTCGTAATGTCATCTGCAGGGTTCCTAGCCGAATCGACGTAACGCCAGGCTTGACAGTTGGTAAGCTCTTGGATCTCGGCCACTCTGGTTCCCACAAAAACTTTGAAGCGACACGACTCTGATTGCAACCATGTTAGGACAGTGGTTGAATCTGTCCACAGCGTAGTCTTGTCGATCTTCAAGGTAAGCTCTTTCTCTAACAACTTGGCCAGCTGTGCTCCTGTAACTGCTGCGCAGAGTTCTAGCCTTGGCATGGAATGCAGTTGCTTAGGAGCGACCCTAGACCTAGCCATAATGAAGGAGAGGTGGAGCTTCCCATTACTGTCTTCGGTTCTCATGTAGGCGACGGACCCGTAGGCCTTCTCTGAAGCATCACAGAACACATGGACTTCTCGGATGACGTTTGAGCGATCTACTTGCTTTGGTTCGTAGCACCTAGGCAGGTTGATGCTTGGTAGAGACTGCAATTCCTCTTCCCAGGAGTTCCAAGCCTGTAGAAGATCCAGAGGAAGGAGCGGGTCATCCCAGTCCCGACGTTTATCCCACAGCCGCTGTACCAACACTTTGGCTCGGGTAGTATACAGGAGGATAAACCCAAGGGGGTCGTACTGGCTGGCGAGAACTTTATATATATTCCGCATGGTCGGCGTACCGTATTTCACCGCTCGATGTTTATAGCCTAAGGTGTCTGTTGGGCAGTGCCAACTGAGCCCCAATGTGGATTCTGGCTGTTCTTCCTTCTCTTGTGTAATCCACAGTTCAAGGCTGTCGGATCTGGCTTCCTTGGGAAGATGGCTGACTACGCTCTGGTCGTTGCTTGCCCATTGACGTAACTCAAATCCGCCAGATTTCAGGATATTTCGGAGCTTATCCACCAATTGTCTAGCTTCTGCTGGACTCGGCAAGCTCTGGAGACAGTTATCCACGTAGAAGCATCTCTCCACGGAAACCCGCACATCCTCCCCAGGTTCGCTGTTTTCTGCGACGTGACGCTGAAGGGCAAAGGTCGCGCAGCACGGGCTGCAAGTGGTTCCGAAGGGAAGTACTTGCCACTCGAATTCGTCAGGGGGTTCCTCCTTCTCCTGGCGCCACAGGAAACGCAGCAACGGCCTATCTTCGGGCAATAGTTGGACTTGATGAAACATCCCTTTGATGTCTCCACTGATCCCAACCGCGTGCTCACGAAAGCGAAGCAGTACTCCTAGTAGTGAGGCTCCCAACGGGGGCCCAGGTAGGAGAGAGTCATTCAGGTTCTGATTGTTGAATTGGTATGAGCAGTTGAACACAATGCGGTTCTTTCCATTATGGCTCACCATGTGGTGGGGAATATACCACGATTCGCTCTCTTGAGTGGGCGTATCCGGGCCCAACTTCTTAATGGAACCTGCCTGTGCTAACTTCTCCATCTCTATTCTGTAAGCTGCAGCTTTCTCTGGATCCTTGGCAAGCCTCCTCTCTGTGCTTCTAAGGCTGGGGATCACCGCTTCCCTTGGCGCTTGGAAGCGAGGCATGTCTTTCTTACGCAATAGCGGGGTGGCGTAGCGGAGCACGCCATCTATGTCAACCCGTATGGTTTTCGCTTCGAGCAGGCTGATGGCTTCCTGGTCTTGCTTTGATCGAGTCACTTCCTTCTCGTTCCTAAAGGGTAGTGTGTCAACCTGCCAGAGCTTCTCGACATTTCTGAGCAGTTCCTCACTTGGCGGTATGATAGAGGTCTGTAGGCACTGACGTGGCCGTAAAGGGTGATCCGTGAATCTGACCGGACCTTGTAGCATCCATCCTAGTCTAGTCTTGATGGCTGCTGGTCCGCCCTTGAGGCCTAACCTTACTGGTTCTATCGGGTTAATCAGGTGGGGGTGATCTGCCCCGATAAGGATTAAGGGTCTGGCGTTGGTAAACGACTGTAATGGAATACCAACCAGGTGTTTGTACCTCTTCTGGAGGCTAGCCACCGGGTAGGTGTGGTCGGCTAGCCCGATTCGAGATGCTGTGAATGCCCCACTTATCGGGAAAGTGGTCTTGGGCTGGCAAGCTGGAGAGATACGGAAGGAGACTGATGAGCCTTTAAGGGTCTGGATGTCCTGTCGAATAGTTCTGAGAGCCAGTTCTTCTGGGTTGCCCTGTATTCCGAGCTTCTGTGCAGCCTCGGGGAGAAGCATGGTGCGCTCCGACCCGTCGTCTAGGATAGCGTAAGTATCTAGGGTCCGGTTCCCATGGTACAAAGTCACCCTTGCCACTTTCAACAGGACACGGTTGCAGTCGACTGGTCGTTCTAGGTAAAGGACCTCTGTGGCTGTGTTAACCAGGCAGCTCTCTTCCTTAGCCGCCTCCTTTGGGGGCCTGATGTTGACTTCGTGGAGGACCTGTAGGTGAGTTCCTTGGCATATACCACAGGGCTTCTTCAGGGTGCACTGAGAGGCCTGGTGGTCTCTTCCGCAACGCCAGCACTTCTTATTGGTCTTTATCCATTCTGTTACCTTTTCCTTGTTGAGCGACTGTATTGCTGAGCACTGGTTGAGATAGTGCTCTGAGTTGTTGCAATAAGGACAGTATGGTTTTGCTCTGCCCTTCTTGTCAGTGGTTAAGCGATAGGCTACTGAGGGAGCTACTGCGTTCTCTTGGTGCGTTTTAGTCCCGTGCAGGATGGAAACGGTCCGCTTTCCTGGCGCACTTCCAGTTTTGGTCCAGGCTTTTCTCTCCATACTTTGCCAGGTGATTGGCTGTCGTAGTCTTGGCACCAGCTCTCATACTTCAACCATTCGGAGAACTCCAGCAAAGTGTATGTAGTACCCGGTTTGTGAAACATGCGACGACGGAAATCGGATCTCATCTCCGGGGTAGCTTGCTGAGTAAGCGTGCCACATGCGATCCACACCTAAGCTCGATGTCGCCTTCTTGTCCTAGGGTTCGGAGCATTCCCACTAATGATTGGATCTTCAATGCAAACTTCTCAAAGCCAGCCGTATCTCCTCGACGTACATCTGGTGAGTCCATGACGCTGGCTATTTTCTTTAGGGCAACATGGTGTGGCTGACCAAACTTTTCAGTTAGGGCTGCCATGGTGTCGGAGTAGGGTGTTGTGGAGTTGAGGAATGAGTCGGCCACCAGGCAGGCCTCTTCTAGCTTAAGGTGATCTGCAAGGATCTGGTACTTAAAGCGTTCATTCCCGTCTGGGGGCAGGAGGTTCTCTAAGGCAATCTTTAGGCGAGCAAACTCACTCGGGTCTCGGCTGCTAAAGTTGGGGATAGTTGGCCTCGGCCCTCTGTAGGTTTGTGGTGTGTTGTAGGCGGGGCCTATGCACCACTGAGGTTGGGGTTCTGGCCTAGATGGAAATGAAGCATGTATAGGACGAGGGACCTGGTACTCTACTGTTCTTTGACGGGCGGTGTCTGGCGGTCCAAAGGCCGCCACAGGAGGGTCAGGCCTAGCTGGGATAAACCTCTGGCCTGCTGTGCCAGAGTAGTGCTGTGGAGGCGCTTCACTAACCTGCTGGAGGGGTTGGCTATAGCCCCCATATTGGTGGTTTAGCCCTCTCGGGTGTTGCCAAGTGTGGCCTGGAGCGTTTACCGCTTGTGTTTGGCTTGGTTTAGCTACCACCGGGATTGCTTGGTCCCTTATGACTTTAAGCTCACCCATCATCCTGTTGAGGAGTTCAACTACTTGTTCCCTTCCTGTTGCTTTGGTCTCACTTCTGTAGGCCATGGTGGTGGTTCAGGCCACTTGCTATATTCCTCCTCATTGTACTCTTCTTCGCTCTCATTCGACCCTTCTTCCGAAACAGAAGGGGGAATAGATGGTGGAAGGGTTGAGTCGAACCATGTGGTTTGGGCTGGCGGTTGTCGGGTGGACTTTGCGGGGGTGTAGTGGTTCCCCGTTGCATCCGAGTGTGGATGGAGGCTGGAGGCCTTATCCATTAACTTCATCATTTCATACTTAACTCTCTCTAGTTCAGCCATTTGTCCTGTTATGGCTAGTCGGGTTGAATGCAACTTGTTGTTTTCGTAGCGGATCATATCTAGCTCTGCTTGATGATCTGCCGACTTCTTCCAGTGTTCCCAATGAGGCGTGGCTTCTCTGATCTCCTCGTTGTGCTGGCCCCCCCCCCCCCTCTGCCGGCTGTGGGCTAGCTGCATTTCTGGGCCATATCCTCCATGGTGATGGCTTGGGTTGTCCCATTGTGGGACGGCATCCCACTGAGCCTGGTAGGTGGGCGGAGTCAGACGCAACGAAGTGAAGGAGTCCATCTTGGCTGCTCTTTCTTGGTGAGAATACTGTTCCTCTTGGCGCTCAGGTGAGTTATGCTCTACTACGCTATGGTATGGCGAAAGGTGCGGTCTATGGTTCCCATAGCTGACCTCGTAATCATGGAGATGTTGTGGGGGACGCGTCTGGCGTCGCGGACGGGCTTCTCGTGCGTCAGCTTCACTGGCATAATACTCTTCCATCTTGATCCGGGAGGAAACACGTGTGAGATCCGGCTCGAAGGACCAAATGTTAGATAGCTTTCGTGGACTGTATTCACTTATAGGGTCTCAAGGTGTTCTCTCCCGTGTGCCGGTAAGAGCACAGAAACAAACCAAGGTGTGCCAGTTGACTTCTTTAATTTGTAGTTATAACTTGCTTGTAGAAATACAAATTCACATGGGTTGGTCTATGTAATGCATAAGTAGATGTGGTCTGAAACAGTAAATCAAATACATTAATAACCTAGCATGTAGAAAATCTAAATAGAGACTAATCTTAATGGTAACATCACTGATAAACATATACCATGTTACTGGCATCACAACATGAACATGTATATTACTAAATAACAAGTTGCCCAAATACACCTTATCAATTGCAATATGTTCAACGTCCAACCGGATCATTAATTACATCCGTAGAAATGCGAGTAGTGTAAATGAAACATTACGAAAATACATGCCCATCATATATACGAAGACTAACATAGGCACCCGTGACGCGCTACTATCTTGCGCATAAATGGAATGAAAACATTCACCATCGTATTAGTCAACGTAATTACAGAGAGGTAAATAATATGTACTCACATTCACATACGGACGCACACCAACTTAAACCGAATGCAAAAACTCCAACTCTTAAAAGGCTGCACATAAATCACCTGCCTCCCTTCATATCCTATTCTCTAAACACGGAAAAAGGGTCCATAACGCATTGCGCTCCGAACAGTCCATAAACAACTTCCTCAATCCCATGATCCTTTTGTACAGTACGAATGCCACCTGGGCGCCTCCCTAGAGAGGTGTTCCAGGCACGTCCAGCTGGGAGGAGACCTCGGGGAAGACCCAGGACTAGGTGGAGAGATTATATCTAAATAAATGGCAAAATTGAAATTATACTTAAACCTTCCTCTCTTCTTTTTGTACAGGCTCGGCACTACTGTGTCATAAATGCCATAGTGCCAGTATTGCAGCGGTATTATGGAGGGGAGGACACTCGGCCAGACTTCAGGCTGGGCAGAGAGGCCATGCAGCAGCTGATGGTGGCCCTGAAGACTGACAGGCAGCATGGATGGGGCCCGACCCTGGAGACACTCGTGTTCCTGTTCTGGCTGGCAACCGGTTCAGCCTACAGAGTTGTCTCCAGGGTTTTTAGCATGCCTCTTCCGACAGTCTTCAGGGTGGTCCACAGAATGGTGGATGAGGTGGTGGCTGTGCTCCCCCATTTTGTGCATTTACCCCGCACACAGGAGGAGCTCCAAGTGGTTGGTGGTGGGTTTGCTCGCCTGGCTCACCACCAAGCATTTGGCAAGGCAGCAGGGGCAGTAGATGGCTGCCATATTAGAATCAAATGTCCCGGTGGCCCTGATGGTCACGATTACCATAACCGGAAGCTATTTCCTTCAGTGGTGCTCCAGGCAGTCTGTGACCATCAGGGTCGCTTTATTGACATTTTTGTGGGTTACCCAGGAAGCGTGCATGATGCACGCACCCTTAAGAACAGCCCCATCTACACTAGGGGGAATTACCCCCCGCCTGGGTATTTTCTCCTAACTGACGGTGGCTACCCATGTCTACAGGAACCCCTGGCCCTTATCACACCATATAAGAGGCCAGTGAGAGGCATGGCAGAGCAGAGGTTTAACTATGATCATTCCAGAGGTCGCACAATCATTGAGCGTGCATTTGGAATGATGAAAACCCGCTTCAGGTGCATCTTTTTAGAAGCACTTGAAGTACAAACACTGTTTGTCCCTAAGGTAATAAATCATTGCAATACTTCTTCAGTGAATTTCTTAATCAAATCATCTACTCAAAATAACAGTTAATGGTTAACAACTGCTAAAGTCACTATGTTCTGTGTTCATGTTTTTTTTTTTCCATATCTCAACAGTCTTGTATCCTTTTGCTCTGCCTTGTGGACAGGTGGTGACGGCTTGTGTAATTTTACACAACATTTGTGTTGGTGTCGGGGATGTGCTGGAAGAGGTTGTGGAGGACAACAACCAGCCGCCTGTGGAGCTGTCTCTGTCCTCGGCTGTGTGCTGCTTTCTATCGCTCGGGTACCGAAGAATAACGGGATTCTCCTCTTAATTGACTCCGTGTCGGGATAAAAATGTCCATATTCGTAGAAGTACCTCAAGCTCTTCCGGTGGCCGTGTTTTAACTCACTGCCGACTTTAGAGAGGACGTCCACCCGCTGAAGGTGAATTTGGGAGTCGGAGGTAAGAGAAAGATCCCTTTCAGCCAGCTAGCTTGGTAGATTAGTTATTTGTTTAAACAGCTTTAATATGTTGACAACGAGTGTAGCGTGATATTAGCTGGCTGTAATGCTTGGGAACTAAACATAGACATGACCTTCGTACTGGTTGTCATGGCTGCAGCGTAACGGTGTTTTGGTTAAAATGTAGAAATACTGCCCTGCCGTCAATGGCAGCAGACTGTCGTAAACAATGTTGTTCTGCTATACAATATACCAGCACTTCTCAAAGTCCGGACTCCGCTCCGGACCCGGAGGGAATTCAATCCGGACCCGCCTCCGTTTCGTATTTCAACAGCAGTAATTATGTGTAATAAATTAAAAGTATGGATTTCCTACTTTGATAAACGCATTCCTGTCAAAATCAGTTGTCTAGTGTTTATGTCTCTTTGGAGATGGTCCGAAATAAAAGCGAAGGCGATATATTTAAAGTTTTCCTCCGTGATTCAGTTGCCATGACATCCAGTAAGTGTATACTTTTGACGTAATCGGACGCGACACTTCACCGCAGTAAAGCGTTTGAATGGGTGTGGAGGATGTCATTGTCCAGGAAAAGAAAAGTTGATGGAGAAAATAGAGTTTTTAAAGATGATTGGACAGAGGTATGCGTTCATTTGCCCCAATCCAGCACGAAGCCATTCTGTTTGATTTCTAACGAGACACTTGGAGTTGTGAAGAGTGGAAATGTCAAACGGCATTATGAAACAAAACACGGTGTTTGTTGGTCCTGTGAGCATTACATGTTCAGGTGATTTTACTTGAATCGTGCAGAAAACAGATCGAAGGGATGGAGATGTATAAGAGAGAAAGAGCTGAGACAGGACAGAGAATAGGGAATATATTAGATTGAGGGTAAAGAGAACCTCATTATCTTCACTCATGGGATGCAGACTATTTTAACACACACACACATTTAAAGTACGATTTGTCAAATCGAACTAATTTTTGTGTTAATATGCCTGACTTGAGCCTTTAAATGTGTTCCTGCAGATTGATTTGTTCAATGAATGTGCAGGTTTACATACATAAATAAACTGTTAAACTGCAAGTGGATTTTGTTTAGTTATTGAGTACAAATCAAACCCAGGGTGAGATCAATAAACCAATACAGTGCTAATATTTGAATGGGCCCTGGGCCACTTTGTACTGTAAAATTTGGGCCCCGACATCAAAAAGGTTAAGAACCCCTGGTGTCAAGCACACTGCCACTGGACTCTGGAGTGGTGTAAAGCACACTGCCACTGGACTCTGGAGTGGTGTAAAGCACACTGCCACTGGACTCTGGAGTAGTGTAAAGCACACTGCCACTGGACTGGACTGGAGTACTCTGTGTGTAAAGCACACTGCCACTGGACTCTGGAGTGGTGTAAAGCACACTGCCACTGGACTCTGGAGTAGTGTAAAGCACACTGCCACTGGACTCTGGAGTAGTGTAAAGCACACTGCCACTGGACTCTGACCGTACTGGCATCATGAATGACCTGGAGGTGAGAGGGATGGGGGGGGAGGGATGGGAGAGGGATGGAGGGGTAAGGTTATAGGGCAAGGGGAATTGAGTGTTTGAGTTTGGTTCGGTTTCTCATGACTGATGTTTTTATTTCTATGCCGGCAGAAAGCCCCAGAACACTCCATCTTCGTCCTGCACGCCTGCGCACACAATCTCACTGGGACTGACCCCACCCCGGCGGAGTGGGAGAAGATTGCTGAGGTCATGAAGGTGAGACGAGAGAAAGAGCTCAGGAACCGAAAAGAACCAGCCTCCTGGATTTGTTGGGTTGAACCCGGCTCACTGTAAATAATTTTCCCGTTTCGCTGATGTACCAGATGGTGCTGTGGTTTTGGGGTTAAACTCTATCTCCCCCTCTCTCTCTCTGTCATCAAAGAGGAGGAATTAAAACAAATGTTCAGCAACAATCACAGACATTAGGTAGGCTTATTCATATTGGCACGTGTAATGCAGTATATTGAACTAATCTTAATAAAACCACCGCGGAGATAGTAGATGTGACTGTAGTGATGTACTGAAGTAAGTTTGTGTAGACATACAATTTATTAACACTTAACATGTCTAGACGTCTTTAAGCAATTTTCCTTTTGTTGTCAAATAGACTAGACCTCAATATACTCAGATTTTGTCGTAATGTATTACTTTAGTATTTGTATTATTAGTAACGGTGTACTCATGGTAAATGGTAAACAACTCATGGTAAATAATAACAAGCAAATTGTTCCAAATAGGGACAGCAGAATGTAGAGAAAAAGTGATATCACCAACTTCTTTCTAAAGAAGCAAAAGTCAGGTGCAGATCCGGGCCAAACAAATCCCAGTGTCAGCTGTCGTAGTAGTGAACCATATGTAGGTGGTGAACAGAAGTCAAGAAGAGAAAGATGATGACACACAAGAACCCAGTGTATCACCAGCAGGTCAGAGCCGTGAGCAGAGCCAGTAAATTGTGTCTGAAATTCAGATTGTGTGATGATTTTTGTGCAAAGTATTATGGTATAATATCCAATTATAATTTTATAATTAATTCAATTTCAGAAGAAAACCAGAGTGAGACGGTTATTTCTACCAGTGATGAGGAAGACAGCGAGCCAGTCCTGATAGAAAAAGAAGAATGCACTGAACTCCCCACACCCAGCTCAAGCATCACATGTGCACCAAAAGGACCAAGTGGTAGGTACATTAGCCATGTAGAAAAACATTAACAGTATAATAGCCATGATCTAGACTAGTATAATAAAAAGTGTCTGTGGTATTTATTTCATTTTTACTTAAAGACATCTCAAGATCGAAGGATGAAGAACCTGTTCAGCCATGTCTCGCCAGGTTTCCACAAACCCCATTTGGAAAGTTTACACGGTCATTCAACAGCTTTTGGTATAAGGACAATCCATGGCTAGAGTACTCTGTAGAGATTGAAGAACCTGTGCACCACTGCAACATTAGAACAGAAGCGCAAAACAAGAGACGACCAAAGACCAATTTGAAATGTCTGAATTCACTTGTAATGAGCACTGTTGGACAGAGGCACTCTGAGTTTGCAAACAATGAAGAGTTCAATAAAAGTATTTTCTATCGGGTACTTGACTGTCTTACAGCAGAAATACATAGGAGAAAATAACTGTGAGATAATGGAAGGAGTGCATTCTCTTGACCCCAAAAGCCCATCATTCTTAAAAGAGGAACCCCTGCTTGCTTTGGGGAAAACATTTGAGTCTGATTTGAAAGATCTTAAGCATGAGCTTCATCAAACGAGGCGAGGGCTTCTTTTAAGAAGGGAGAAAAGTGGAGAGAGACCAGCTTCTCTACTTGAGTTTGTGGAGTTTTTGGAACCTTACAAAGAGGTTTTTCATGAACTTTTTAGGCTTTTTAGCACTGCATCCTGCGAAAGAAGTTTCTCTGCCCTTAAATGAATAAAAACCCACCTCAGGACAACAATGGCAGATGATAGATTAAGTCACCTGGGCATACTCAGTGTTGAGTCAAGGAGGGCATATTCCATTACTATGGAGGACTTTGTAAAACATTTTGCTTCATCTCACCAGAACTGCAGAATTATGCTGTTCTGAATGTTTGTTTTTGTGAACTTGGTGGTGCCATACCACTGGGTAGATGCAGGTTATACCTGGTACAACTATTCAAGTGTATCATTAGTCAGTGTTAAAGGGCTCTATGTTTTTGGTATTGTGGTTCTATTATTATTCTTGTGGTACATATTTGAATGTGTACAACTGCCTTGTCCTGCCTTGTTTTGACAGGTCCAAGTTTACCTCAGTTTTTGTTTACTACTTGACTTGATTAGTCCAAGGAGCACTTTGAATACTTGTTGTTCTATTTTTACTATATACTTAATACATTTATAATTGTGTGTACATTTTGAAAAATAAATCACTAATTTAATCTATATACACTTTGTGGAAAATAATTTATTTTTAGTGTAATTGAACACTTTGTATATTGACCCCCAAAGAAATACCTTGCCACACCTGTTTTAAAAGTCTAGCTCCGCCACTGTATTCGACATCCAGGGAGTGTCAAAGATATATGTATGATTAACATCTATAGGGATGATCTCTGTATAATAAACATCCAGGGATGATCTTAGTATGGGTAACATCTATAGGGATGATCTTAGTATGGGTAACATCTATAGGGATGATCTTACTATCTATAGGGATGATTTTAGTATGGGTAACATCTATAGGGATGATTTTAGTATGGGTAACATCTATAGGGATGATTTTGAGTTTTAGTATGGGTAACATCTATAGGGATGATTTGCATGGGTAACATCTATAGGGATGATCTTACTATGGGTAACATCTATAGGGATGATTCTAGTATGGGTAACATCTATAGGGATGATCTTAGTATGGGTAACATCTATAGGGATGATCTTAGTATGGGTAACATCTATAGGGATGATTTGCATGGGTAACATCTATAGGGATGATTTTAGTATGGGTAACATCTATAGGGATGATCTTAGTATGGGTAACATCTATAGGGATGATTTTAGTATGGGTAACATCTATAGGGATGATCTTAGTATGGGTAACATCTATAGGGATGATCTTACTATGGGTAACATCTATAGGGATGATTTTAGTATGGGTAACATCTATAGGGATGATCTTACTATGGGTAACATCTATAGGGATGATTTTAGTATGGGTAACATCTATAGGGATGATTTTAGTATGGGTAACATCTATAGGGATGATTTTAGTATGGGTAACATCTATAGGGATGATCTTAGTATGGGTAACATCTATAGGGATGATTTTAGTATGGGTAACATCTATAGGGATGATCTTTGTATGGATAAAATATAGGGTTGATATCTGTATCATTGGCTCCGTCTCCAGATGAACATATGAATTGATCGTTTCAAAATACTGTAATCTTCATCTAATTATTCTTCCTCCCTAGTTCGTACACAAGGTTGCAGTATGGTAACATAAACGATCAGAAAGGGAGCGAGGGTATTTTTTGTGTGTGAGCGTCTGTGACAAAGAGGTACAACATGGGCCCGTCGCCTCATCAATCCGATCTTTGAGGATGATTTCCCCGGATGAGGCTGAGCTGGGCGCGTACCTGAGAATGGATGGAATTCCTGGAGAAGAGGGAGACGTACAGGGCATTAACAGCAGCACCACAGATAATGGCCTGTACAGGAGACTGGCCAAGTGAATGAATCAGACATCCATACGCACATACATCCATACGGACTGATTCTGCCTTGTCGGCTGGTTATACTGTACTCTAACTTGTGATGACACCCTAACGGTGACCCGTCTGTCCAGTGGACATTTCTAATTGACCCCAAACATTTGAACATTAGTGTGTGTATATATTTTTGCAATAAAGAGGTACTCATTTTAATGTTTATCAGTTATTATTGGTAAGTCTGATATTTCATGCAGTGTTCTAACTATTGTGACGCGTGCGTTCGACGACGTCTAGTATCTATAAACTGGACATTCGATTGAACATTTGTTCAGACAAGCGAACGACACTGATAAGGTAAGACTGTAATTTGTAGGCTACATTTAATTATACTGTCCGACCGTAAATTATTGATTTTGATTTAAATATAGCACAATAACTATACGTATTAACTGGTGGAGTTATATACCATCAATGTGTGTCAATTAATAAGGCTTGTGGAACTTATTTCCATATAAAGTTACCGCGCACTGCGGGACACGCACTAACTTTACACTATAACTTATGTTAGACGCGCTGGACTAAATGCCGAACCTTTAACGTTTACTCCCAGACAAGATAAAACAAGTTGTTGGGCCTGAATAGAGTAGATATTATTGTATAACACTCAAATATATTCTAGACCATTTATCTTGGATTAAACTTCATCTATGATGATATGCGGACTTGGGATCCCACTTCTATTTGGTTGTGGAAAAACGGAACTCGCGTGTGTGTGTGTGTGTGAGTTTCGGATATGATTTTCACGTATAGGCCTATATACACTATTCACCCAAAATTACAATGATTATCACTTCTTTGAATCTCTGCTATAAGTACTCCTAATTGACTTCAGAGTTTCTTATGTCCCCAAAAAAGACTCCGTATAAAGAACCGTGTGGCCTTCCACAAGTTTGACTGGAAAACAAAAATATGTAATCCATTACTGGCAAAATGTAACTTAATTTGGCGGTGTTGGGTATTATATTTAGGCCTTGTTAATGAATGTAAATACAAACATATATATTCCCGGTGTCACTGTTAGCCTACACAATCTTTTGAAGGAACATTCGTGATACTATGAATTAATTGTTTTCCTCATTTTTAGTGAGAAGAATTCAAAGAAGTAGATTTCAAGCGTCCTGACACTCCTCAACGAGTGAAGGATGAAGAGAAGGAGACTTTCTGATGGTTCGGCCAATGCCGGCCCGTCGGAGAAGCGCTCTAAGGAGCAGGCCGTCACCAGGGCAACCTCCCTTGGACTCCCTGGAGGAGCTCGGTCTAGTAGACTGGTGATGAAAACCAGGGTTTCCAGGAGAAGGAGCCTGCCAGCACTGATAACAACGCAGAGTGACGAGCCAAACATATGTGCCCCACCAATCCAAGGTGCCTCGACCGTTGATAGTGCCTCGTCCATCCAAGGTGCCTCGACCGTCCAAGGTGCCTCGACCGTCCAAGGTGCCTCGTCCATCCAAGGTGCCTCGACCATCCAAGGTGCCTCGTCCATCCAAGGTGCCTCGACCATCCAAGGTGCCTCGACCATTCTAGGTGCCTCGTCCATCCAAGGTGCCTCGTCCATCCAAGGTGCCTCGTCCATCCAAGGTGCCTCGTCCATCCAAGGTGCCTCGACCGTCCAAGGTGCCTCGTCCATCCAAGGTGCCTTGCCCATCGAAAGTTCCCCGCCAACTCGTTGTGAACGAGCCAGCCAATCTGACCAGCCAACTCGTTGCGAACAGGGGACCCAAAGTTTTCGGAGGAAGCGTAAGACCAGTTTCAGAGACTTGGATTCCGAGGACTTCCAGGCCGCCAAGAAGATCTGTGTCAGCTTGGCCCCGTCATCACAGTACTCCTGGAAGCTTCCGCTGACCAAGCTTTGGAGAATTTGCCGCAACATTTTTGGAAGTTTAAAACAAAAAGTTTTCGGCAAACAAGAAGATCCAACCAGCTTCTCCTCACAGTACAACGTTGGCAGGTTGCTGGGAACCGGAGGCTTCGGATCCGTTCATGCGGGAACACGGAAACGAGATGGGAAAAATGTAATCCTTATCATTCCCAGTCTTTCCTGTCTACTTTCTATCTTCTTGTCACTTTTTACAGTCCTCTTTGTACTATTTCTCTTTGTCTCCTCTGCCCTGTCGGTTCCTATTAACCATTTTCACAATTATCTTCACTTGATCCCTTCTTTTCACCACTCTTTCTTCTCTCATTCCTCATTTTGACCTCTTCCTCTCTCTTTCCTCCATGCTAGTCTGTTATTTTACACTAGGACATATTAGCACATTATTACATGTATGTCAATTATTCACAGTAGTGTTCTTCCTCCACAGGTGGCCGTGAAGTTCATACGTAAACGTGATCGTGAGAAATACTTAACATTTGTAAGTAACAGTCAAGGCCAGTCAATCTGTAGTCCGATCGATCGAAATCAGGCTACAAACATTAACCTGATAGCACATTCTGTCGCTAAATGCTATTGCTACCTAGCATTGCTACCTAGCAATAGCAAGCACATTCTGACTAATAGGTGTGCCAATTAACATCTCTTTAGCCTAGAACGCTTTGAAACTGTGTTGACCAACCTGCTTTTGCCTCGAATATGACAACTCTGTGTCAACCAACCTCCCTCTTTAGCCTGGAACGTCCCTCAAGCTGCCCTTAGAGGTGGGCATGCAGTTGATGGCTTCCCGGCCTCCGGCATGTGACCACATCGTGGAGCTCCTCGATTGGTTCGATGAGCCGTACCAGATAATCATAATCATGGAGCACCCGGCTCCCTGCATGGACCTGATTGATCTGATGAACACCACCACGCAAGGGGCTATTCGCGAGGACTTCGTCAGGCCCATCTGGAAGCAGGTGGTGCTGGCATGCCGCCATTGCAGAGACCGCGGCGTCTTACACCGAGACGTTAAAGCCCAGAACCTGCTGCTGCAGCTGGACACACTCAGGGTAAAACTGGTCGACTTTGGATGCAGCGACCTGTTCCAGGAGGAGCTGTACAGCGAGTATTGTGGTGAGTTGGCCTTACTGTGTGCCGTCGCTGTGGTGGTGTAGGGCCGCAGCTAACAAAACCCTCTCGCTCCTTGTGTCTCAGGCACCTTGCTGTACTGCCCACCGGAGATGTTGATCAGTGGGACGTACAATGGTGACAAGGCCACGGTCTGGTCTCTGGGCGTCCTTCTGTACTTCCTGGTCAACGGACGCCCTCCGTTTAGGAACGAAGTGCAGATTTGCTTTGGAAACAACTTGCCCTTCATTAAAGCCCTTTCGGATGGTATGCATGCTGGGAAAGAACGCACATCACCCGGTCCGGGATAAGAACCAACAACCTTTCATTGTGCCCTTGGTCACTAGGGCAACAAGCCTCCCCATTCAACGTGATAGGCAGACTGTCACCATACAATTCTGACAACAGCACAGCCAGAACTAATATTTTTATGAATGTAAAGCCCAAACGTTTTTGACTATTACTTGATAGAGGATTTTGAGCAGAGAGGTGGTCAATGATCCTAATCTGTGTCTCCAGATTGTCTGTTTCTGCAAAAGCTGAGCCACTGAGGCGATCTTCTGCCCATGCCATTTGATATCAAAACATTTAGACACATGTCAAATGGCTGAATCCTCTAAAGGCAATGTGCATGTTAGAAATTCTGCTACTTTTTATCTATAAACATCTCTGCTTGTGACATTTCCTCTACATTCACGCTTGGTTTGTTTTTCTTATTCCTACTGGAACACAGATGCCTTTTTGTGACTCTACTCTCCTAGCTAATACAAATCCTTTTGTTCTATAGAATGCAGAGATTTGATCAAATGGTGCCTGCGACGAAATGCCAACTGTCGGCCATCATTTGAGGACATCCTGCAGCACGAATGGTTTCAAGGTCCACAACACTAAGGTCAGTGTCTGTTGCAGGTGTTATAAAAAATGACAATAACATTTTGTGTCACCGGATCCCAATGATGTCATATGCTTTATGATTAGAAAACGACCAGATATTCATGTATGATGTCATACCTGTTGGTCTACACCGATCACATGTAATATTTTTGGAAATATTATGTTAGCTACCGAATTATGTTTTCTGTAATACCTACCAGATATTTAAATATTTTAAATTAAACTATTATATATATGTATATGTTTATATATATATATATATGTTGTTGCAGGGTTTTGTTAACCCGTTGTCTTAAGAAGGGTGGGGGGTTGGGATATATTGGAGCAGGATGGGATTGAGATCATTTGGAATTAGTTTCTACCGTTAAATAGCACCCTATTTTACAATACCAAATTGGACCAGTGGGTCTTATAAGTAATGAGTGAACTAAATCAAACCCACTATCGGACTATAAGTCAAGGACACCTTTAAAATGATGACTGCACCTTTAAGCAACTCTCCCAATTAACTAACTGTAACATTCTTGTTTAGGAAGCTGAAAGATGGAGAGGAACTGGATCTAAGAACCTCTCATCTCTGATCTGGACCTGGACCTGGACAACAACAGAACACACGAAACACCACCTTTAAAACACAACACTCACATGTATGACGGGCCGTAATTCAGATTTACCTCTCACATACACTACTGAAACGCTCTCACATTCACTAGTGAAAATGAAAACTCTCACATACAATGCTAAAACGCTCTTACATACACTACTGAGACGCTCTCACATACACTACTGAAAAATAAACCTCTCACATACACTAGTGAAACTCTCTCACGTACACTAGTGAAACTCTCTCACACACACTAATAAAAGTGTAAACTCTCATGCATACGCTGGTGAAACGCTCTCGCATACACTAGTGAAACGCTCTCACATGCACTAGTGTAACGCTCTCACATACACTAGTGAAACGCTCTCACACACACTAGTGAAACGCTCTCACACACACTAGTGAAACGCTCTCACACACACTAGTGAAACGCTCTCACACACACTAGTGAAATGCTCTCACATACACTAGTGAACCGCTCTCACTCATATTACTGAAACACTCTCACATAGACAAATAAAATCTCAGTAGGGTATGTGAGAGGATCTCAGTAGGGTATGTGAGAAGATCTCAGTAGTGTATGTGAGAGGATCTCAGTAGGGTATGTGAGAGGATCTCAGTAGGGTATGTGAGAGGATCTCAGTAGGGTATGTGAGAGGATCACAGTATGTGGGAGAGGATCTCAGTAGGGTATGTGAGAGGATCTCAGTAGGGTATGTGAGAAGATCTCAGTAGGGTATGTAAGAGGATCTCAGTAGGATATATCTCATATGAGAGGATCTCAGTAGGGTATGTGGAGGATCTCATGTGAGAGGATCTCAGTAGCTTTTGTGAGAGGATCTCAGTAGGGTATGTGAGAGGATCTCAGTAGGGTATGTGAGAGGATCTCAGTGGGATATGTTAGAGGATCTCAGTAGGATATGTGAGAGGATCTCAGTAGGGTATGTGAGAGGATCTCAGTAGGGTATGTGAGAGGATCTCAGTAGGGTATGTGAGAGGATCTCAGTAGGGTATGTGAGAGGATCTCTGTAGGGTATGTGAGATGATCTCAGTAGGTTATGTGAGAGGATCTCAGTAGGGTATGTGAGAGGATCTCAGTAGGGTATGTGAGATGATCTCAGTAGGTTATGTGAGAGGATCTCAATAGGGTATGTGAGAGGATCTCAGTAGGGTATGTGTAAGTGTATTCTCACTAGTGTGTGTGAGAGCGTTTCCTTAGTGTATGTGAGAGAGTTTTAGTTGTGTATGCGAGAGCGTTTCACTAGTGGGTGTGAGAGCGTTTCAGTAGTGTGTGTGAGAGTTTCACTATAGTGTATGTAAGGGCGTTTCACTAGTGTATGTGAGAGCGTTTCACTAGTGTATGTGAGAGCATTTTACTAGTGTATGTGAGAGCGTTTCACTAGTGTATGCGAGAGCGTTTCACTAGTGTATGTGAGAGCGTTTCACTAGTGTATGTGAGAGCGTTTCACTAGCGTGTGCGTGAGAGTTTATACTTTCATTAGTGTGTGTGAGAGAGTTTCACTAGTGTACGTGAGAGAGTTTCACTAGTGTATGTGAGAGGTTTAATTTTCAGTAGTGTATGTGAGAGCGTTTCAGTAGTGTATGTAAGAGCGTTTTAGCATTTTTTGTGAGAGTTTTCATTTTCACTAGTGTATGTGAGAGCATTTTAGTAGTGTATGTGTAAGGTAAATCTGAATTATGGCCCCTCATACATATGAATACACGGCCCCTCATACATATGAACCACCATACACAATACACCTGGTTAGGATAACGTGGCACAGGAAAGGGGGAACTTACGGGGAAACACGGGTGTACATGATTGCTTACAGTGACAGGAAAGACTAGATGGGGTGTGAAAACAAAAGACCAGGAGAAGGAGGTGAGTCACTGCTTGCTGTTGAATGTCACCCCATTGCCATCCACGTCAACCCGAGTAAACTCTGTGAGTGATACTAGACCTTCCCAGGATGGTTGCGGTTGATTGGTGTCCCTGAGTTGATGCTTGGTAAAGTGGGTGGATTGTCCACAAGCTGTGTGTCTAACAGTTTGGATGTCTAACTTTTCCTTGTTTCTTGTTCTGTTCACCCTAAGGTGCCCATTGACCACATCGTGGGACCCACCAGCCTCGAGGAAGTGTAGCAGACCCCTGTACAATCCGGCTTCCAATTCACCTGACCCTCAACCCCCCTGACTGTGCTTGACAGACTGGTGATTGATTTGACCGTGACTATTTAATAAGACCCTCAGCATAAAAAAGATCACTCAGCCAAGCCAGAAGAGGTCTGGCTACCCTTCAGAGCCTGGTTCCTCTCTAGGTTTCTTCCTAAATTCGACCCATCAGGGAGTTTTTCCTAGCCACTGTATCGAATTATAGATTCGTGCTCTGTCGAGTTTCAGGCTGGGTGTTTTGTTTAAAAAATTGGATTTAAGAGGGCAGGACAGGACAGGACAAGAATTAGAATCATCACAACCCCCCATAATAAACCACCCCATATTATTCATGTCATCTACGTTTAGATCTATCTTTATTTTTATAGATATACTGATAACTATTATTTCTACTGACCGAAATATTAGTAGACTGTTATTACATTAACGATTGATTCATGCATTTTATTGTATGTATGTATATATATATATATATATATATATATATATATATATATATATATATAAATGAACGTACAATGTGATATTTATGTACATACTTTTCATACACCATTAGCTATATCTCATGAAGTCATCAATGTGTTATAACTGGTCAATACAAGTGTTTTTGTGTTATATGCATATCACATTGAAGCTGTTTACAAAAATGTCTTTGTACATAGAATATATCAAAGTGTATATATATATATATATATAAGTGTGTGTATACAATGTATTCGGAATAAATATAAATACAGCATAGAATATCATATCGAAAATATAAATGTACACATTTATTGAGAAATGTCACCAATACTTGAATTAGCCAAGGGGTAAAGTGCCAATCTTTAACGTTTGTTTATGGTTGGGGGATATTTCGTCTCAAAAGGAGAGATATTTATTGCATGATAAGAATAAGAGTCGAATGAAGCTCAGTTGACGGAGCAAAGCAATTCCAGATTTGGGACAGGAAAATAATACATGAAAATACACACACGACATACTATTATTAGCTTCTATGAGAAAATATTTTATATGACTTAAAGAAAAAGAATGCATCTGCCTGGCTACACCAAAATTAACTGTCTAAAGAAAGTTTGAAAATGTACAAGTATTATGTGTTTAGCTGGGATCTTCGCCCAGAAGTATGGAATGCAATTTATATCAATAGCATAATGACTCATTTATGTCATGCATTTTTATTTATTTAATTTGGACTTAATTGGCATTCCACACAGTAGAGGGTGCTCAGATATCACCTGTACAAATAATCCAATAATGTCAATGGGGCGTATGTTTACATGGTTCAATGCCTCAGATAGGTGGAGATAAAACCATAAACATAAAAACCATAGACATAAGAAATGCGTCCGCCATCTTAATGCGGTCGAGCTCCTAGTTGGTAGCAGCAGAATATATAGATGCCACAGCACTGTGCAGCATATTCCTGCTTAAATCGGCGGACCATCGCCAGCAGGGCTCGGGGGATTACCTTTCACAAGTAAGATTTAATATTTCCGTATTATTGGTTGTGTTTTGTGAAAAGAATATTACCAGAGAGTAGAGAAGGAGCCAGTATCTTAGATATTACTGTACTGAAATCCAAGTAAGCTAGCTTGGCTAGTATGTTTACTTCACCGGCTGGTGTTCACCCGATTATGAACTGAGACTTGATAAGTCATATAACACTTAGATTACAACGGACGCAATAATGCTATTGTAGAAATATAACCTATTATTACTGGTATAACATTGGCCATTTACACAGCACATACTGTATTATCAGACTGTATCATCAGTCTGTATCAGACCGTATTGTATTATCAGACCAGACTGTATTATCAGACCGTATTATCAGACTGTATCATATCAGACCGTATCATCAGACCGTATTATCAGACTGTATCATCAGACCGTATTATCAGACTGTATCATCAGACTGTATCATCAGACTCGTATCATTAGACCGTATCATCAGACCGTATCATCAGACTGTATCATCAGACTGTATCATTAGACTGTATTATCAGACTCTATCATTAGACCGTATCATCAGACCGTATCATCAGACCGTATCATCAGACCGTATCATCAGACCGTATCATCAGACCGTATCATCAGACCGTATCATCAGACCGTATCATCAGACCGTATCATCAGACCGTATCATCAGACCGTATCATCATCATCAGACCGTATCAGACCGTATCATCAGACCGTATTATCATCAGACCGTATCATCAGACCGTATCATCAGACCGTATCATCGTATCATCAGACCGTATCATCAGACCGTATCATCAGACCGTATCATCAGACCGTATCATCAGACCGTATTATCAGACCGTATCATCAGACCGTATTATCAGACCGTATCATCAGACCGTATCATCAGACCGTATCATCAGACCGTATCATCCGTATCATCAGACCGTATCATCAGACCGTATCATCAGACCGTATCATCAGACCGTATCATCAGACCGTATCATCAGACCGTATCATCAGACCGTATCATCAGACCGTATCATCAGACCGTATCATCAGACCGTATCAGACCGTATCATCAGACTGTATCATCGTAGACCGTATCATCAGACCGTATCATCAGACCGTATCATCAGACCGTATCATCAGACCGTATCATCAGACCGTATCATCAGACCGTATCATCAGACCGTATCATCAGACCGTATCATCAGACCGTATCATCAGACCGTATCATCAGACCGTATCATCAGACCGTATCCATCAGACCGTATCATCAGACCGTATCATCAGACTTGTATCATCAGACTGTATCATGTTGTTCTTCTGTGTTTATGTTACCTTGGTATGAAGCTACCCGTTCCTCAGACCGTATCATCAGACCGTATCAATCCTGATCAGACTGTATCAAGAGCCCTATGAAGCAGAGGACTCCGAGCCAGAGGACGAGTCCGAGGATGAGGAGTACCTGGAGGGGAGTTCCGGTGGGATCCCTTCACCCTCCAGCTGATTCCCGTCTCAACCTCCACGTTTCTGTCCCCCACCTCACCACCCATGGCTGCCGCCCCGCAGCATGAGATTGCCGCCGCCCCGCAGCATAAGATGGCCGCCGCCCGCAGCATGAGATGGCCGCCGCCCGCAGCATGAGATGGCCGCCGCCCCGCAGCATGAGATGGCCGCCGCCCCGCAGCATGAGATGGCCGCCGCCCCGCAGCATGAGATGGCCGCCGCCCCGCAGCATGAGATGGCCGCCGCCCCGCAGCATGAGATGGCCGCCGCCCGCAGCATGAGATGGCCGCCGCCCCGCAGCATGAGATGGCCGCCGCCCCGCAGCATGAGATGGCCGCCGCCCGCAGCATGAGATGGCTGCCGCCCCGCAGCATGAGATGGCTGCCGCCCCGCAGCATGAGATGGCTGCCGCCCCGCAGCATGAGATGGCTGCCGCCCCGCAGCATGAGATGGCTGCCGCCCCGCAGCATGAGATGGCTGCCGCCCCGCAGCATGAGATGGCCGCCGCCCCGCAGCATGAGATGGCCGCCGCCCCGCAGCATGAGATGGCCGCCGCCCGCAGCATGAGATGGCCGCCGCCCGCAGCATGAGATGGCCGCCGCCCCTGCAGCATGAGATGGCCGCCGCCCCGCAGCATGAGATGGCCGCCGCCCCGCAGCATGAGATGGCCGCCGCCCCGCAGCATGAGATGGCCGCCGCCCGCAGCATGAGATGGCCGCCGCCCGCAGCATGAGATGGCCGCCGCCCCGCAGCATGAGATGGCCGCCGCCCGCAGCATGAGATGGCCGCCGCCCCAGCATGAGATGGCCGCCGCCCCGCAGCATGAGATGGCTGCCGCCCCGCAGCATGAGATGGCTGCCGCCCCGCAGCATGAGATGGCCGCCGCCCCGCAGCATGAGATGGCTGCCGCCCCGCAGCATGAGATGGCTGCCGCCCCGCAGCATGAGATGGCTGCCGCCCCGCAGCATGAGATGGCCGCCGCCCCGCAGCATGAGATGGCCGCCGCCCGCAGCATGAGATGGCCGCCGCCCCGCAGCATGAGATGGCCGCCGCCCCGCAGCATGAGATGGCCGCCGCCCCGCAGCATGAGATGGCCGCCGCCCGCAGCATGAGATGGCCGCCGCCCCGCAGCATGAGATGGCCGCCGCCCCGCAGCATGAGATGGCCGCCGCCCGCAGCATGAGATGGCCGCCGCCCCGCAGCATGAGATGGCCGCCGCCCCGCAGCATGAGATGGCTGCCGCCCCGCCGCTCGAAACGGGCCCCTATGAACCGGTCTATCCGGTGTCCTCCAGGCCCACGCCACCATCGGCTACCTCCCCGGCCTTGGAGAGGGCTCTACGGGAGGATCTGGGGGTATTTGTCGACTTTCTGGCCTGGGTCCAGGAGGTGGCGGTGATGGACGATGAAAGGAGGTGGTGGCATCAGGAGTTCTTCGTGTGGAGGAAGGGACAAGAAGATCTCTGCCCTGAGCTCCTGGACTACCTGAGGGCACAACTTCTCCGCCGTGCACCACACCTTCGGCCAGTCACCGAGCTCCCTCCAGTTTCCTTGCCCGAGCCAGTCCCCGTGTCCTTGCCTGAGCCAGTCCCCGTGTCCTTGCCTGAGCCAGTCCCCGTGTCCTTGCCTGAGCCAGTCCCCGTGTCCTTGCCTGAGCCAGTCCCCGTGTCCTTGCCTGAGCCAGTCCCCGTGTCCTTGCCTGAGCCAGTCCCCGTGTCCTTGCCTGAGCCAGTCCCCGTGTCCTTGCCTGTCCCAGGTTCCCAGCCTGAGCCTGTCCCAGTCCCAGTTTCCCTGCCTGTCCCAGTTTCCCTGCCTGTCCCAGTTTCCCTGCCTGTCCCAGTCTCAGTTTCCCTGCCTAAGCTCGTTTCCCAGTCTGAGCCTGTCCCCGTCTCTGAGCCTGTCCCCGTCTCTGAGCCTGTCCCCGTCTCTGAGCCTGTCCCCGTCTCTGAGCCTGTCCCCGTCTCTGAGCCTGTCCCCGTCTCTGAGCCTGTCCCCGTCTCTGAGCCTGTCCCCGTCTCTGAGCCTGTCCCCGTCTCTGAGCCAGTCCCCGTGTCTGTCCCAGTCCCCGTGTCTGTCCCAGTCCCCGTGTCTGTCCCAGTCCCCGTGTCTGTCCCAGTCCCCGTGTCTGTCCCAGTCCCCGTGTCTGTCCCAGTCCCCGTGTCTGTCCCAGTCCCCGTGTCTGTCCCAGTCCCCGTGTCTGTCCCAGTCCCCGTGTCTGTCCCAGTCCCCGTGTCTGTCCCAGTCCCCGAGCTCACTCCAGTCCCCGAGCTCACTCCAGCCCCAGAGCTCACTCCAGCCCCAGAGCTCACTCCAGCCCCAGAGCTCACTCCAGCCCCAGAGCTCACTCCAGCCCCAGAGCTCACTCCAGCCCCAGAGCTCACTCCAGCCCCAGAGCTCACTCCAGCCCCAGAGCTCACTCCAGCCCCAGAGCTCACTCCAGCCCCAGAGCTCACTCCAGCCCCAGAGCTCACTCCAGCCCCAGAGCTCACTCCAGCCCCAGAGCTCACTCCAGCCCCAGAGCTCACTCCAGCCCCAGAGCTCACTCCAGCCCCAGAGCTCACTCCAGCCCCAGAGCTCACTCCAGCCCCAGAGCTCACTCCAGACCCAGAGCTCACTCCAGACCCAGAGCTCACTCCAGACCCAGAGCTCACTCCAGACCCAGAGCTCACTCCAGACCCAGAGCTCACTCCAGACCCAGAGCTCACTCCAGACCCAGAGCTCACTCCAGACCCAGAGCTCACTCCAGACCCAGAGCTCACTCCAGACCCAGAGCTCACTCCAGTCCTGTCCCCCTGCCTGACTCCAGTCCTGTCCCCCTGCCTGACTCCAGTCCTGTCCCCCTGCCTGACTCCAGTCCTGTCCCCCTGCCTGACTCCAGTCCTGTCCCCCTGCCTGACTCCAGTCCTGTCCCCCGGCCTGACTCCAGTCCTGTCCCCCTGCCTGACTTCAGTCCGGTCCCCGTCCTGTCTTCGAGCCCCGTCCAATGCCCGAGGCCGTCATCCTGGCCGGGCCAAGGACTGTTGCCGGGCCAAGGACTGTTGTCGGGCCAAAGCCGGTTCCCGGCCACCTGAACCGTGTCCTCCGGCACGGCCACCTGAACCGTGTCCTCCGGCACGGCCTCCTGAACCGTGTCCTCCGGCACGGCCTCCTGAACCGTGTCCTCCGGCACGGCCTCCTGAACCGTGTCCTCCGGCACGGCCTCCTGAACCGTGTCCTCCGGCACGGCCTCCTGAACCGTGTCCTCCGGCACGGCCTCCTGAACCGTGTCCTCCGGCACGGCCTCCTGAACCGTGTCCTCCGGCCCGGCCTCCTGAACCGTGTCCTCCGGCCCGGCCTCCTGAACCGTGTCCTCCGGCACGGCCTCCTGAACCGTGTCCTCCGGGCACGGCCTCCTGAACCGTGTCCTCCGGCACTGCCTCCTGACCCGTCCCTGCCTGGTCGACCTCTAGACCTGCACCCTCCTGTCCGACCTCCAGATCTGCTCCCGCCGAGTAGACCTCCAGACACGCTCCCGCCGGGTGGACCTCCAGACACGCTCCCGCCGGGTGGACCTCCAGACACGCTCCCGCCGGGTGGACCTCAGACACGCTCCCGCCGGGTAGACCTCCAGACACGCTCCCGCCGGGGTAGACCTCCAGACACGCTCCCGCCGGGGTAGACCTCCAGACACGCTCCCGCCGGGTAGACCTCCAGATCTGCTTCCGCCGGGTCGACCTCCTGACCCTCATCCGCCGGGTCGACCTCCTGACCTGTCTCCTGACCTGCATCCGCCGGGTCGATCTCCAGATCCGCTTCCGCCGGGTAGACCTCCTGACCCGCTCCCGCCGGGTAGACCTGACCCGCTCCCGCCGGGTAGACCTCCTGACCCGCTCCCGCCGGGTAGAACCCATGACCCGTCTCTACCTGTCTGGCCTCCTGGTCTGTCAGCCTCTGTCCTGCCCGAGACCCGTCTCTCCGTCCTGCCCATGTCCAACTCTTGGATTATATTCTGCTCTTGTGTTTTGGGCGCTTCAGGAGCCGCGCCCCTTGGTGGGGGATTCTGTAAGGGACAGAGCCCTGTCCTCGCACTCCATGGTGGTGATGACACCTCCCCCGCATCCGGAGAGAGGGAAAATTAGGGACTTGTTCGTTCACCTGTGTTATTGTCCGCACCTGGGTTGTATTTGCTCGTTAGTCCCTGTACTTAGTTCTGTCGGTTCCTGTCTTTCAGTGTCGGTCATTGTTAAGGTATGTTTCTCTTGTTTTGCGTTTGCTGGTCCTGTTATGTATTGCGTGATTATTCTGGTGTTCTGTGTTTAGTATGTTCTGTCTCACTAAGGGGAGGTTTTGTTAATTATGTTGTTCTTCTGTGTTTATGTTAAGTGTTAGGATTGTCTTGGTATGAAGCTACCCGTTCCTGTTTTGGGAGAAAATAAACCCTGTTATTGCAAGCACTCTGCGTTTGTGTCCTCAACCTGCTCGAAAGCCTCAATCCTGACAGTATCATCAGACCGTATCATCAGACTGTATCATCAGACTGTATTATCAGTGTTGGGCAGGCGCTGTGTGCAGTTGCTGTGAGCACTGTGTAAATCGCTATATAAATATGTATTTATTATTATTATAAGGTTCTGAGAGGTGCAGAGATGGTGATCCGCCGAGCTTCAACAATCCAAGCTCCTAAGGTGTCGACAGTCACACACATTGTCCGAGAGGATATTGGAACGAAGGATGTTTTTCTGCTGGGGAACACATTGAGGAGACCCAGATTGGCATCGACAACCATCATTCAGACTTGTTGTCATTGGTTGTGTCTGTGTTTCCCAAGCTAAGGCTGAACCACGTTGCCAAACTCACCTCTTTTGAACTGCAAAAAGGGAGCAGAGAAAGAAGCTCTGCAAAACAGTCCTCTACCAGGGGTTTTAGTGGTGTGTGTGTGTGTGTGTGTGTGAAATATAAACAGCTTAAAGTAGAATATAATCATGTATTGTTTTTTCAACTGATTAAATATCTAACTGTTTCTGCTTCTCTGTCATAATTATAGTGTGTGATTTGCAAAATACCAATCATAGCCTACATCACATCATATATCAGAATATTATATTACTGTTAAGCCCACTATGAATATTAAAATACGCTGAACCATGTGTCCTGTGTCATAGCTACATGTATGACCTTTGCAGCAAAAAAAACACGTGAAAATCAGTTGTGTATTCAGTGAGGTATGATTAAATCAGTTGTGTATTCAGTGAGGTATGATTAAATCAGTTGTGTATTCAGTGAGGTATGATTAAATCAGTTGTGTATTCAGTGAGGTATGATTAATCAGGTGTGTATTCAGTGAGGTATGATTAAATCAGTTGTGTATTCAGTAAGGTATGATTAAATCAGTTGTGTATTCAGTGAGGTATGATTAAATCAGTTGTGTATTCAGTGAGGTATGATTAAATCAGTTGTGTATTCAGTAAGGTATGATTAAATCAGTTGTGTATTCAGTAAGGTATGATTAAATCAGTTGTGTATTCAGTAAGGTATGATTAATTGAATGCGCTGACAGCTTATTGCACCAGCCAAACGGATTACACTGAGTGGAACGGTGGACCGCCGCAAGATGGCGGCCGCATTTCTCGTCAGCGCCAGTAGGCATAGCGGTAGATGCGGCGTCTATGTATATTATGTCTATGGTGATTATTACGTAATAATTGATCCAATGTATAAATTGCCACTAATTGAAACAAAGCCTCATTGCTCAATGATCTTTACAGGTAAGCAGGCTAAAGATGTCCTTCTACAGTATATGATACAGGGGATAATAATGGGGAAGTTAGCGATTTAATGTGTATATCTAGTTCATTGGTCATTAGGCATTCAACATTTAATCAATTTTGTTATATTTTAATATCTAAAAATATTTACCAGCCTAAAATGTTAATATTTTACAGAAATTCACAGTAGAACAACACAGTAGAACGAACAGAATGCAGCTGAAACCAGACGGTGTCCCTGGACTCCGTGCTTTCAACAAAGTGCAGTTGGATCAGGCCTCAAGGGGGGGCTCCTCCACCAGGACCTCAACCTTATCCTCTCTCCATAACTCCTTGGCCGCATCAGAAGAGCGTCGCAGAAAGGTACTCCCCTCGATGGACACTTTATTAAGGAGGTACAACCTTTTACCGGAGGTGAAACCAGAGAAACCAAAGTTGACGAAGCCCGTTGGGCTGAAACCCAAGGGAAGAAAGGTTAAAGCCAGCGGATCAAGGTTTCCTCCAAACTATGGGTCCCGCCCTACTGGCACTGTCAACGTGGAGCGGCAAGAGGTTCCTCCCATCTCTAAACTGGTACATTAGGAGCAAGGTGGTTTCATCAACCAGTCTCTGCTCGCCACCAAGACAGAGTCCATGGCCAGAAAACCTCAAAGCACGGCCCTGCTGGAACACCTGTCCCCCAAACCACCTGTGATGGCTCGGACTACAATGTTCCCTCCATAGTCCAGCGCAACAGGTCCTTGGTAAAGACCAAGAGCACCAAAAAGAAGCAGGAGAACGGTCAGTACTTTGATGTAATGTCTGCTTTTTGTATTATTTGCATAATCTCTCTATACAGGATGTGTGTTTGCTTATGTCGACTATGACCAGGAACAGAACTTTTAATTATATTTAATGAAAGAAATAAACAATACGTTCTCCTTTTCCAACAGCGTGCAGTGAATGCAGAGACAGAGAATGCTGTGACCTGCACAGATATCTCAAAATTGCCTCTTACTTCGCTGAGCCTCTTCAGCCGTGGAGATGTGACTCTGATGACCAATGGAGTTCTATCCCCTTAATGGAACACCCGTCCCCAATCCACCTGTGAAGGCCCGGACTACAATGTTCCCCTTGATATCCCAGGTCTACATGTCCTTCGTAAAGGCCCAGATCACCAAAAAGAAGCTGGAGAACGGTCAGTACTTGTGATGTCATGTCTGGTTTTTGTATTATTTGCATAATCTGTCTATACAGGACGTTTGTTTGCTTACTTTCTCCTTTTCCAACAGCGTGTGAATGCAGAGACGGAGAATGCAGTGACCTGCATAGATATATCGACTTTACCTCTTCCTTCACTGAGCCTCTTCCGCCGTGGAGATGTGATGAAGACTAGGTGCTGGACAATGGCATCCTGATGCCCACCTGGTACATGTGCCTAGTGTACGAGCCAGAGAGCAGCAGTACTGGCAGGAGGAGGGTGACGCAGTAGGGGGACGATTTTCCACCTGTGACCCGGTGTAGCCAGAACTTAGAGCTCAATACGGGCTTTGAGGCGAGCTAGGAAGATAGTGGCAGACTCCTCTCACCCTGGACACTCACTATTCAACCCACTCCCCTCCGGCAGAAGGCTTCGGTCCATCAGGACCAAAACCTCACGCCATAAGAACAGTTTCTTCCCATGTGCTACTGGCCTTCTCTAGCCGGCCAATGTCTAAATAAAGTTTGATTTTTTTTATAGACTGGATAGCTTCAATAATTCAAACGTCAAGTCACATTGTTGCTTTCATTTGTTTCATACCCACATTTCCCAAAATATAAAATTAGAGACTAAAGTAGGATACATAGACAAAACTTGTCATCACACAAATATGAAAATGATATAGAATAATACGTTGTCATGGTACCTAGTGTTTTTAATGTCAATACATACATTTTTATATCCAATCTGATTATTTCTGTTAAATGTTTCAGTGGCTTTATCTAGCAGATTGTTTACGTTACTAATTCAAAGAAACAACTGAAGCTCTTTATAATTGCTACAACAGCAAAGCATAAGCATTATTAATTTATTCATCATTATTTATTTTAAAATATGTTTCATAAAGGTCTTTTAAACTTTTTTTAAATGTCATTATCGCTTTTTTCATATGACCAATGTAATTTCTCTAAAAAAACTAAATGCTATTGGTAGTACTGTAATGCTCCTTAACATCCTAAAACAGTTGAATAAATCAATGTTAAAATAATGAGCAAAAATTAAATATTAATACAACGATTTAGTTGCAAGTACCTGTGGATGAGTTGTAATGTAAAAATGTTGTCAACTTGGTCCCCAAGAAGAGCTGCTGCTGCTTTTGGCAGTTAACTGGTGTCATATGGTTAAATGGTGGAGTACATACATGTAAACGTCCTAAAACATCTCACAACAACAATGAGTAACATAGAACAATACCATACAAAGACATGACCAAACACAGGGGACCATATTCTCTACTAATGATGTGTCTGTGATGATGAGACCAGACCGGACAATAATGTGAAAGAGGGAAGGGACGATGGCAGCCGGTGAAGATCCACGCCAAAGCCTGCCAGCAGGTAGCGGTAGAATGGCGTCAGAGGGAGCTCTGACAACTGGAAGCAGCAGTAGGTTCTGTGTTTCAAACAGCTGTTTGAAAATAGCTAAATAGGAAGAAGTCATCCTGTAGAGAAGTTTTAAGTGAACTGTTTCACAAGAATTCTTCTGATGATCGTCCAAGCTTTTTTATTACCCAACAGAAAATCTGCTATTAGCATGACTTTTGTTATTTTTGAATGAAAACTATTTTATGTATATTGTGAGAAAAATGACATACAAAATTTTAAGTAAACCAACATTAGATTGCTCTAAGGCGTGTCTGCAATATTTCGGTAAGAAATACTCTGCCAAGACACACTCATTTTAGTTACATCAAGGCAGTTACTTCACACTACAACGCCTCTGCGACTTATATGCAATAACCTTATCAATATATTTTTAGACATCCAAATTAATTTGTTCTTACTGTCTGGAACTGGTGAGCCAAAAACAGCCGTTAGTTTTGTTCTGGACATTTTTAATGGTAATCTGGGGATGAAACAATGTACAATGTATGGAAATCTTTTCAAATGTCATTATGCTCGCTGCAGTAGTGGAAATTAATGTATGGATTAAACTTCATTGTTTAATCTGGGTGTTACATGGTAGTGACCCTTTGATCTCTCACTGCATGAGTCCCCAAAACTCATAGTGTCAGCGAGAATTAGGCAGTTTGCCCGACCTTAACACCTGCACACATCTAAAGTCCGGCCAATCCGGTCCACAGTAAGTTCCACTTCATCAATCAATCTCTTTTTATAAAGCCCTTTTTGCCACAAAAATTTCACAAAGTGCTTTTATAAACACCCAGCATGAACTCTAATTTAGAAAAAAACCTAGTGAGGAACCAGGCTCTGACAGGTGGCCAGTCTTCTTCTGGCTGTGCTGGGTGAGCTTATAATAGTTTAGGTTAATAATTATTAAATGCAGAGAAAAATGCTAAATAAAATAGTCGAGGTCAAGTACAGTCAGAAGGGGACAACTGGGATGGTTGAAGGTTTAGCAGATTGGAAGCCGGAACTGTCAGGTAGCATCAGCTGCTCAGCCTGCAACACAACCAGTGGGGACTTATACTATATATATATATAAACTGTCAGGTAGCATCAGCTGCTCAGCCTGCAACACAACCAGTGGGGACTTATACTATATATATATAAAACTGTCAGGTAGCATCAGCTGCTCAGCCTGCAACACAACCAGTGGGGACTTATACTATATATATATATATATATAAACTGTCAGGTAGCATCAGCTGCTCAGCCTGCAACACAACCAGTGAGGACTTATACTATATATATATATATATAAACTGTCAGGTAGCATCAGCTGCTCAGCCTGCAACACAACCAGTGGGGACTTATACTATATATATATATAAACTGTCAGGTAGCATCAGCTGCTCAGCCTGCAACACAACCAGTGGGGACTTAGGAGGGTCTGCTACAGTGAGGAAAATAAGTATTTGAACACCCTGCTATTTTGCAAGTTCTCCCACTTAGAAATTATGGAGGGTCTGAAATTGTCATCTTAGGTGCATGTCCACTGTGAGAGACATAATCTGGAGAAAAAATCCAGAAATCACTATGTATGATTTTTAACTATTTATTTGTATGATACAGCTGCAAATAAGTATTTGAACACCTGAGAAAATCAATGTTAATATTTGGTACAGTAGCCTTTGTTTGCAATTACAGATGTCAAACGTTTCCTGTAGTTTTTCACCAGGGTTGCACACACTGCATTTTTTTTTTTTTTTGATTTTGGCCCGCTCCTCCACACAGATCTTCTCTAGATCAGTCAGGTTTCTGGGCTGTCGCTGAGAAAATGGAGTTTGAGCTCCCTCCAAAGATTCTCTATTAGGTTTAGGTCTGGAGACTGGCTAGGCCACGCAGAACCTTGATATGCTTCTTACAGAGCCACTCCTTCGTTATCCTGGCTGTGTGCTTCGGTCATTGTCATATTGGAAGACCCAGCCTCGACCCATTTTTAATGCTCTAACTGAGGGAATGAGGTTGTTCCCCAAAATCTCACAATACATGGCCCGGTCATCCTCTCCTTAATACAGTGCA
>CM055745.1:8235999-8259073 GCA_029465975.1 Dallia pectoralis | reverse complement strand
GAGACTAAAACAGACTTTAAGTGTAGGAACTGTGGAGGAAACCACAAGCAGAGGTCATGTCCAGAATATGGCAAACAGTGTCATACATGTGGACAACATAACCATTACTCAAAATACTGCAAAGCCTTTAAGAAGAAGGTGTATGCAGTATAAGAGGAACCAGAGGAGTTCTTGGTAGATGTGGTGCATATACATGACATAAACCAGGAAGAATGGATAGTGCCATTGACTGTTAACACAACTATTATCCCATTCAAACTGGACACAGGATCCTCAGCAAACAAAGGAGGCTGCATAGCTACATTCCAACACAATGGAAAACAAATGCAAGTAATGCTGCTCATTGTGGATATGAGTGTCAAGACAATATTGGGACTGAATGCATGTGAACGGCTAAACCTTGTAAAAAGAGTTTTTGTAGTCCCAGCGCAAACTGCTAATGATCAAGGTTCCCTCATGAAGGAATACAGAGACTGTTTTGAGGGACTAGGATGTTTACCAGGGAAGTACAAAATACAAGTTGACAAGACTGTGACTCCAGTAGTACACCCATGTAGGAAAATACCATTCAAACTGAAGGGAAAACTCATTGAGGAGTTGAATAGGATGGTTAAGTTAGAAGTGATCACAAAAATCAACGAACCTACAGAATGAGTCAGCTCGCTGGTAGCGGTGGAAAATCCCAAAATGAAGCTAAGAACCTGTTTGGATCCCAGGGATCTTAACAAGGCAGTTAATTGTGAACACTTCCAGTTGCCGACAAGGGAAAAGATCATGGCACAGTTTGCTGGAGCTAAGTGGTTTAATAAACTGGACGCGTCATCAGGGTTCTGGCAAATGAGACTAGATGAAGAGAGCTCAAAGCTATGCACTTTCAACCCACCGATGGGAAGGTACAGGTTTCTACGTCTACCATACGGTATCCTGTCAGCGCCAGAAGTCTACCACAAGAAAATACACATGATCTTTGAACACATACCAGGAGTTGAAAGTATAATGGATGACATCATTGTACGGGGGTCATGTTGAGAAAAACATGACGAACGACTGAGACAGGTGCTAGACCTGACACGGCAAGTAAACTTAAAGTTAAACAAAGACAGGTGCTAGACCTGACACGGCAAGTAAACTTAAAGTTAAACAAAGACAGGTGCTAGAAACGGCAAGTAAACTTAAAGTTAAACAAAGACAGGTGCTAGACCTGACACGGCAAGTAAACTTAAAGTTAAACAAAGACAGGTGCTAGACCTGACACGGCAAGTAAACTTAAAGTTAAACAAAACAAAGACAGGTGCTAGACCTGACACGGCAAGTAAACTTAAAGTTAAACAAAGACAGGTGCTAGACCTGACACGGCAAGTAAACTTAAAGTTAAACAAAGACAGGTGCTAGACCTGACACGGCAAGTAAACTTAAAGTTAAACAAAGACAGGTGCTAGACCTGACACGGCAAGTAAACTTAAAGTTAAACAAAGACAGGTGCTAGACCTGACACGGCAAGTAAACTTAAAGTTAAACAAAGACAGGTGCTAGACCTGACACGGCAAGTAAACTTAAAGTTAAACAAAGACAGGTGCTAGACCTGACACGGCAAGTAAACTTAAAGTTAAACAAAGACAGGTGCTAGACCTGACACGGCAAGTAAACTTAAAGTTAAACAAAGACAGGTGCTAGACCTGACACGGCAAGTAAACTTAAAGTTAAACAAAGACAGGTGTGACACGGCAAGTAAACTTAAAGTTAAACAAAGACAGGTGCTAGACCTGACACGGCAAGTAAACTTAAAGTTAAACAAAGACATGTGCTAGACCTGCAAGTAAACTTAAAGTTAAACAAAGACATGCGCTAGACCTGACACGGCAAGTAAACTTAAAGTTAAACAAAGACAGGTGCTAGACCTGACACGGCAAGTAAACTTAAAGTTAAACAAAGACAGGTGCTATAGACCTGACACGGCAAGTAAACTTAAAGTTAAACAAAGACAGGTGCTAGACCTGACACGGCAAGTAAACTTAAAGTTAAACAAAGACAGGTGCTAGACCTGACACGGCAAGTAGACTTAGACAGACATGTAACATAAATAATGCGAAGCAATGTGAAAAACAAACTGGTGAATTAAACAGACCTCCTAATGACCCAAACAACAACTGGTGTGCATCATGAAACCTAAACCAAAAGAAAGATAACAGGTGGCCAACTAAAACCACGCACGGAGTGAGGATCGAGAGTCCACAACCCGAAAAACAAATAGAAAAAGTTTACTCTGATTTAATGTATGACAGTAAAGAAATAAAAGTTTTTAGTGTATGTAAATATCTGGTTTCAACTGTATGATACTAATGTGGGAATGAGCACCAGGTGTGTTCAACAGACAATGTAAAAATCAGGGGGCAGTGGTACAGGCTGGAACCAATCTAGTGGAGAGGAAGAGGCAGGATGGGACAGGCAGATTGAATGAGGAGAAAAGAGAAGACAAGAGGACAGGAGTTGAGAATAGTGGTACTCTACAGGTAAGTTTACGGTGACCGGTGGTACTCTCCAGGTAAGTGTACGGTGACAGGTGGTACTCTCCAGGTAAGTGATGATCGTCCAAGCTTTTATATTACCAAACAGAAAAGCTTCTATTAGACATGACTTCTGTTCTTTTTGAATGAAAACTATTTTATGTATATTGTGAAAAAAAGAAAGCAACTTCTCAAATCGGAACTCTGAATATACCTGGACCTAGAACTTTACAAAACATTTACAAAGATTTAAAGTAAACTGTTGTGGAATTATTTCTAATACCACGTAATTAATGTTACTATACCTTTATCTCTAAAATAACATTAAGCAAATACACACTGAACTCAGACTCGAAATAAGAACAGACAAGAGTATCTCTCAAGTCAACTCTAATAGTTTAATTGATAGATGAGGAAAACCATACCACACGCAATCACGGCAACAATGCGGTGGCAGGTTATTCCTAACTAATATGAAGAACATTGCAGTATATATAGGGTTTGATAACGCACACACTTCCACACAAACTTAAACAATATCAGATGGAGAACAGGATGACGCTGTTAGATGATTCCACCAACTATACAGTATAATCTGGAAAACACATAAAGCTGTAACAAAACTCGAAGGTCAGTGCTCTCAAGCCAAGGGAGGCCAGACACATGGTAGATAAGGACAGAAACAATAGAGACGCACACAAAGACCCATACAGTTCATCACAGATAAGGTGTTCAGGACATCTGTTTCTAGCCTTGGCCTCTCTAACAGCCTGAAGATCACATTCCTGTTTCTCAGGGTTTTGTGCTTCCCTCTCTGGCCCCCAAGACCCACTGAAACACGTAGTTTATCACATGCTAATAAATGCTTAACTCACTATTCCTAAACTTCTTAACCGTCATGTATATTTTCCACAACAATCCACCCTAAGTTTAGAATAGTGAGATAAGAAAAAGTACAGTTCTTTATTATCAAATAAGCATGCTATGATTTTTAGTAACACTTAATAGAATGGATTTCCTGGAAGCTCATTCATCCAGTTTGACATCTCGGCATCAGGAACTTGAACAAGGACCTGAGCAGTCACTCTGGCGGCACACATCTTTATCAAACATGAGATTAACATAAAACCAACAATCAGAAATGTAACAAAGGCTAATACATATGCTAATATTCAAAAATTGACCATCCATATGGTCCTAATACAGAACTCAATCTATCAATTGGATTCCATCCATGAACCTTACGCTAGAACAATCACTTGTCCCCAACTCCGACTTCAACTTGGTCTTTCCACCCTATTGGAAATACACAGAGACACATTCCTTAACCCATAGGTTGGAATAGTTGGCCAATATTGAGTACAGTTACGCAACCGGTACCTTCCCGGCGCCGGACAATTGTGTATGTCATGTCTTAGAAAATATGCCTTTAGGATACGGAGTCGTGGCTGCCATTCAGCTTCTGCATACACCCTAAGTGTGGGAGGATATGGCGTAGGTTTACAAAACTGAGAATTATGGGACACTACCCTATCTGACATTCGGCATGGACAGTTTGTTTGAATCAGAGTCATATTTACTTTCCATATCTCCCGACCAAGAAGGATCACTCGGTCATGTTTGGATCTAAACAGAGCAGTGCTGTTGATACTAGGGTCCTTAAAGCTCTCATCAAATGTCTTTATTATGCGCCATAATACTTCCTGCTTGTCACTTTCCTGCCCCTCATCTGTGAAAACAGTCGTGGGGTTGGTAAAACAGTCCTCATCTGTTTCAGTGGGTGTTGGCAACCAGCCATATTGTTCCCAATCTGCTTTAGAGAAGGGAACTGAAGTCAACATAGGAGAGCGTGATGAGGTTGGTATATGTTGGCAGATCCAACAGTTACTCATGTTAACATGTGATGCATAGTCAACCATCATCCTAAGGGCGATGTTCTCAGGTTCTATCAGCCCTCTCCTCCTCCGTTTCTCAGTCGGTGGGCATTCCCTAGCAGGTCTATCTTTTGGATGATCTGGCGGTCTACAAGGAGTGTGGAATTCACTGTTGTTACTGTTGAAACACCAATAGTCTTTGTTTAAATCAAGATCATCAGAAACATTCACATGACAGATCATTGAGTCATCATTGCAAACACATTCAGTACCGTTTATGAGTGAAGAAAACATCAGTCCATAACTTCCTTGAAAAGTGTACAATAACATTCACACAATTTTGTAATTGCCTCCTTTGTGGTCTGTACCTAAAGTCATTCAGTTAGCCTTTGATGTGTGTGTGTGTGTGTGTGTGTGTGTGTGTGTGTGTGTGTGTGTGTGTGTGGGGGGTAGGGCCCAGATGCTCTGCTCCAGTTGTTCATGGTCCGACCTGTTGATTTTTAATGCAACACAAACTTGCCAACCAGTTACAATATAATTACATTCTGTATTATAAATCATTTAACATATTTTACATTGTGTTTACTATTCAGATTTAACTTTGCTAAGCCAAATAAAATTATAACCAATCCACAATCTCACAATAGTCAAGTCCCACTAATTTAAAAACACCTTCAGTGGATCCACCCTTTGGACCATACAATTAGAGATCACATTTTGCAAAATGAACAATCGAAAATCATAAATGATAACAAAAACCCTTAAACAGCAAATACCAAACATGTACCAAAATAAATCATAAAACAAAACGATTTAACAGAAATACATTTAACCACATGGTAATTCATTATATCACCATACCAACATTTATAGGAACAAATCCTGAAGTTTAACAAGTGTCCTCATTCAACTTCAAACAAAACAAAAAACCATAGTATATAATCTAGAATGTAGTCTTCCTACAAACAAAACAGAACACAGTATTTCAGGTAAAACATGAAACGTTATAAACGAAAAATACTCGTAATTATTCCATTAGCGCAGATGTTACATAATGCATAAAAACAAACAATAAAATAAAATAGGAATTCCTTGTGCACAGGAAAACCTGAAAATAAATGTGTCGACAAAACTTTGGCCTGGGACCCCTGTCCCAACTTCATGAAGCTTTACCCCAGATCATGCATGAATCACACCTAGGTCATTATAATATGATATATGTGTACGTGTACGAACCTGGACACGGAAAAATAAGATCTTTCATTAACAATGAGTTGATGTCTACCAAGACTTAAACCTGTCAGCAGCTATGCAGTCCCCTGGTCGACACAGGGAACAGACAAGCACACCAACATAATTTAACTCTAAATACCAGCATAATCAACTAATTACACAATGGATTGATCTCACAAATTAATGTATTATATCTACAATCCCCACTTTTTTACACATGAACATCTCCATGTGACAAAAACTAAAATAAACATTTTGATAAACAAAACATTATCATAATCTACACTAAATGTTTGTAACAATATCGTGTGCGACGAGGTATGTGATGGAATTCTCTCACCCAGTAATGATGATGCCTCCGGATTGGTTGTTCTCTCCAGCCGTACAACTCCACCCCACGCATCCGCATCACCACGAACGCCTCTGGGATGGTTCACGTAGGTCCACCACGGTTGTCAGTCATCCCAACATGAATTGTCCATTTGTCCATTGAAATAATGTCTCAAGTCCGGTTCGGGGCAAGACCGTACCCAATGGTCCATTGAACCACAACGTAAACACGCATTGCGTTTAGGGGGCCGGATGGAGTTATGCTGTCCCCGAGATTGATTCTGGTCGATGCCTCGTCTCACTCCACATCCCCTTCTTTCACCGTTTCCATCTTTTCTGTTCCCATGGTAATAGTCTCTAGTGTCCGGCACAGTGCAGTGACGAGCCCAGTGTCCAAAAGCACCACAGTTGAAACAGCTATCAGAGTTGGGACTTTGGCTGGAGTTATTATCACCCTGGTGTCTGTAGGTATCACCCTGGTGTCTGTAGGTACCACCCTGGTGTCTGTATTGTCCTCTTCTGCTTGCTCTCCGTCTCCCTCCTGAGTAGCCTCTGCTGTAGAAGTCCAGTTGGGCCATCTGAATTTGCGTTTCACGCTCCTGTCTTTCTTCGGTCTGTTTGTACAGCTGGTCGTCGTAGACTCTTTCAGCGTGTTGAATGTGTGGCCAAACAGTGGTCATTCTTCCATCGTCTAGAGACACACAAAGTGTGCGGAAATGACGTTCAATGTCCAGTAGAAGTCCTGTGACGACTCTCATATTGTCCTGGTGTCCCCAGGCTGAATCACAGTCTTTCTTTCTCATTTCACCATGTAGCTCAGACTCGCGTTGAAGACGATTTCTGAAGTCTGCAACACGTCCACCTTTTCCCTGTTCACATTCCGAACTTTCTTTTCCGTTTGCATTTGGGACAGATGGTTGTGTCGCGCGTTCCTCTCGGGCCGGACCCACGGTGTCAGCTGATGATGCGGGGCGATAGGCTGTTGGACGGCCAGAGGGAACTCCCAAATCCTCATTATGCCTGTTAACACATGCTAAAATACACTGATTAGCAGACTTTTTCCATTCTGTCTCCCTCTAAGCGACATTTCCCCTTTCCACAAATTAAATTCGTTACTAGTTTTTAGTAGTTTGCTTTCTAACACGCGTATTTGTCAAGGTCTGAAACTCCCATTATCTGGGAAACCTAATAAGTTTAATTGATTACAAGTCCATATTTAAGTCATATATTTAAGTCATATTTCTCGAACATTATTTTTGCGGGACCCTCCCTTGGGCGAGGAACCGCATTGGATTTACTATAAGACATTCCCATGGTTAAGGAAAATTAGAACCTTAAAAAAAAAAAAATATATATATATATATATATTCCTTTTTTTTTTTTTTTTTTTTTTTTTTGTAAAAAGAAATGATCTGTCCAACAAGATCTGTAATTAAAAGCGTAGCGTAAATTAATTACTACCACCTGGTGGTACCTATCAAATAGGATTTAAGTCTCAATCAAATGAAGAAAGAGAATGATCTGTCCAACAGAATCTGTAATTAATGAACGCAACGTAAATTAATTACTACCACCTGGTGGTACCTATCAAATAGGATTTTAGTCTCAATCAAATGAAGAAAGAGAATGATCTGTCCAACAGAATCTGTAATTAAAAACGTAGCGTAAATTAATTACTACCACCTAGTGGTACCTATCAAATAGGATTTTAGTCTCAATCAAATGAAGAAAGAGAATGATCTGTACCTGTAATCAAATAGGTAAAAATTAATTTTAGTCTCAAATAGGATTTTAATCTCAATCAAATGAAGAAAGAGAATGATCTGTCCAACAGAATCTGTAATACCTATCAAATGAATCTGTAATTAATGAACGCAACGTAAATTAATTACTACCACCTAGTGGTAATCGTCAAATTAATTACTACCACCTGGTGGTACCTATCAAATAGGATTTTAATCTCAATCAAATGAAGAAAGAGAATGATCTGTCCAACAGAATCTGTAATTAAAAACGTAGCGTAAATTAATTACTACCACCTAGTGGTACCTATCAAATAGGATTTTAGTCTCAATCAAATGAAGAAAGAGAATGATCTGTCCAACAGAATCTGTAATTAATGAACGCAACGTAAATTAATTACTACCACCTAGTGGTACCTATCAAATAGGATTTTAGTCTCAATCAAATGAAGAAAGAGAATGATCTGTCCAACAGAATCTGTAATTAAAAACGTGAAGAAAGAGAAGCGTAAATTAATTACTACCACCTAGTGGTACCTATCAAATAGGATTTTAGTCTCAATCAAATGAAGAAAGAGAATGATCTGTCCAACAGAATCTGTAATTAATGAACGCAACGTAAATTAATTACTACCACCTGGTGGTACCTATCAAATAGGATTTTAATCTCAATCAAATGAAGAAAGAGAATGATCTGTCCAACAGAATCTGTAATTAAAAACGTAGCGTAAATTAATTACTACCACCTAGTGGTACCTATCAAATAGGATTTTAGTCTCAATCAAATGAAGAAAGAGAATGATCTGTCCAACAGAATCTGTAATTAATGAACGCAACGTAAATTAATTACTACCACCTGGTGGTACCTATCAAATAGGATTTTAGTCTCAATCAAATCAGCCCAGCGCTGTTTGACAAACTCGTCAGTTTCTTAGTGAGACCGGTCTCTGAGACCTTTGAGAAATCCACCTAGTAGATTTGGTGACCTGTAGAACAGATCAAAAATTAGTAACGACCTGCCTAGCAGATCTGTAATTAACAAGTTTATATTATGCCAATTACAACCACCTAGTGGATTTTGTGATCTGTAGAACAGATCAAAAAAATTAGTAATGACCTGCCTAGCAGATCTGTAGTTAACAAGTTTATATTATGCCAATTACAACCACCTAGTGGATTTTTATTTTTGATCTATAGAACAGATCGCATTTTACCCAGTAATTGCCGTGATCTTTAGAACAGATCAAATTATGGGCCTGGCCCTTTTAATCTATCAACTGTATACAAACTGTACACGTTCTTACCGTCTGAAATTCAGTATGCATTTGGTCCTTTTGGTTCAAATTCTGTCCTGAATCACTTATCCTCCTCAAAAGATGGTCCTGGAAGTGCCCTCTTTATAGAAAATATGGATCATTGAACAATCCCGGACGAGCCCCCAAGTGTTGTGGAATTATTTCTAATACCACGTAATTAATGTTACTATACCTTTATCTCTAAAATAACATTAAGCAAATACACACTGAACTCAGACTCGAAATAAGAACAGACAAGAGTATCTCTCAAGTCAACTCTAATAGTTTAATTGATAGATGAGGAAAACCATACCACACGCAATCACGGCAACAATGCGGTGGCAGGTTATTCCTAACTAATATGAAGAACATTGCAGTATATATAGGGTTTGATAACGCACACACTTCCACACAAACTTAAACAATATCAGATGGAGAACAGGATGACGCTGTTAGATGATTCCACCAACTATACAGTATAATCTGGAAAACACATAAAGCTGTAACAAAACTCGAAGGTCAGTGCTCTCAAGCCAAGGGAGGCCAGACACATGGTAGATAAGGACAGAAACAATAGAGACGCACACAAAGACCCATACAGTTCATCACAGATAAGGTGTTCAGGACATCTGTTTCTAGCCTTGGCCTCTCTAACAGCCTGAAGATCACATTCCTGTTTCTCAGGGTTTTGTGCTTCCCTCTCTGGCCCCCAAGACCCACTGAAACACGTAGTTTATCACATGCTAATAAATGCTTAACTCACTATTCCTAAACTTCTTAACCGTCATGTATATTTTCCACAACAAAACCAAGATTAGACTGCTCTAAGACGTGTCTGCAATATTTCGGTAAGAAAGACTCTGCCAAGACACACTCATTTTAGTTACATCAAGGCAGTTACTTCACACTACAACGCCTCTGCGACTTATATGCAATAACCTTATCAATATATTTTTAGACATCCAAATGAATGTGTTCTTACTGTCTGGAACTGGTGAGACAAAAACAGCCGTTTTGTTCTGGACATTTTTAATGGTAATCTGGGGATGAAACAATGTACAATGTATGGAAATCTTTTCAAATGTCATTATGCTCGCTGCAGTAGTGGAAATTAATTAATGGATTTAACTTTATTGTTTAATCTGGGTGTAACATGGTAGTGACCCTTTGATCTCTCAATGCATGAGTCCCCAAAACTCATAGTGTCAGCGAGAATTAGGCAGTTTGTCCGACCTTAACACCTGCACACATCTAAAGTCCGGCCAATCCGGTCCACAGTAAGTTCCACTTCATCAATCAATCTCTTTTTATAAAGCCCTTTTTACAACAAAAATTTTACAAAGTGCTTTTATAAACACCCAGCCTAAACTCTAATTTAGAAAAAAACCTAGTGAGGAACCAGGCTCTGACAGGTGTCCAGTCTTCTTCTGGCTGTGCTGGGTGAGCTTATAATAGTTTAGGTCATGGGTCCCCAAACTTTTTTCTGTGAGGGCCACATCATTTCCCTTTTCCCTAATAGGGGGCCGGGTCGGTCTGTAACGAATAAATGACATGGGCCAGAGTGACTACCAGTATCATTGTGGAGATTCTAATATGATTATAAATGTATTATGCCTCCTAATGCTAGATTAACATTAGTTTGTTATTTTGTTATGCACCGTACATACAAATGAACATTACTTTTAAGATATATATATAGCCCAATAATAGACCATTATTACTGTCATAATGATTTTTTTTTTCATATTTATTGCTATTGAAATTGAAATTAAAACATAAATTCAGTGTGAACTGTGGGCTGGTTTTGCTTACTGACCTCTAAGCGATATTGTGTGGTACAAGGCGTTCACTGAACTCAGTCAAAACATTTTAGTACAACATTGGTAAGCAACAAAGCCGCACCGCTTGCAGCATTACGGTACCGTAGCCAGGAGCGTCGCAGAGTAATACATACTGTGCTTCACCAAAACAGCAACACTGACTCGGATAATGACCAGAGGGATTCTGACTCAATGCGAATTATAGTCCGGTGCACTTTATATATGAAAAGATCGAAAATAGACCATTCATTGACAATGCGCCTTATAATCTAGTGCGCCATATATAGTGCAAAAAATACGGTATTTTAAATTTCAAAAAAAGGTCTCTGGCATTCGTCAGAGGGCCGGTCCAAATAAGGGGGAGGGCCGGATTCGGCCCGCGGGCCTTAGTTTTGGGGAACCCTGGTTTAGGTTAATAATTATTAAATGCAGAGAAAAATGCTAAATAAAATAGTCGAGGTCAAGTACAGTCAGAAAGGGACAACTGGGATGGTTGAAGGTTTAGCAGATTGGAAGCCGGAACTGTCAGGTAGCATCAGCTGCTCAGCCTGTAACACAACCAGTGGGGACTTAGGAGGGGTCTGCTACATGTCCTTTGGGCCAATCGATCACACAGTGTGGTCAGTAGGCACAGGTCCTCCTTAATGGAAGCGGAAACACGACACAGGGAAAGGTTAGACACCCTAGTTCCCTACATCCCCGGCACAATATTATAGCAGGTTTATGAGGACTTTCTAATAAACGTCCAGCACTTGTTTGACAGTGATGTCCTGTCAGCAAATCAATTCAGGCTATAACTGAAGATGTAGATGGTTTCAATCAATATTTAGCTGAGCTACACACACTAAGCAAGATGTGTGAATTTGGAAATTTGAGAGACTCGCTAATCAGGGATAAAATTGTCTGTGGCATAACGGATAATGGTCTCAGGGACTACTACAGGAGCAGGACCTGTCATTAAATAAAGCTGTGAACATGTACAGAGCAGCAGAGACCACACGTGCTCAAGCCAAACAGATAAAAAAGAAGTGACAGCAGTACATGCCATAAAGACAGGAGAAACACTTAAAACACCCAAAGTCACAAAGTGAGACTAAAACAAACTTTGAGTGAAGAAACTGTGGGGGAAGCCACAAGCCGAGGTCATGTCCAGAATATGGCAAACAGTGTCATACATGTGGACAACATAACCATTACTCAAAATACTGTCTTGTCAACTTGTATTTTGTGCTTCCCTGGTAAACATCCTAGTCCCTCAAAACAGTCTCTGTATTCCTTCATGAGGGAACCTTGATCATTAGCAGTTTGCGCTGGGACTACAAAAACTCTTTTTACAAGGTTTAGCCGTTCACATGCATTCAGTCCCAATATTGTCTTGACACTCATATCCACAATGAGCAGCATTACTTGTATTTGTTTTCCATTGTGTTGGAATGTAGCTATGCAGCCTCCTTTGTTTGCTGAGGATCCTGTGTCCAGTTTGAATGGGATAATAGTTGTGTTAACAGTCAATGGCACTATCCATTCTTCCTGGTTTATGTCATGTATATGCACCACATCTACCAAGAACTCCTCTGGTTCCTCTTATACTGCATACACCTTCTTCTTAAAGGCTTTGCAGTATTTTGAGTAATGGTTATGTTGTCCACATGTATGACACTGTTTGCCATATTCTGGACATGACCTCGGCTTGTGGCTTCCCCCACAGTTTCTTCACTCAAAGTTTGTTTTAGTCTCACTTTGTGACTTTGGGTGTTTTAAGTGTTTCTCCTGTCTTTATGGCATGTACTGCTGTCACTTCTTTTTTATCTGTTTGGCTTGAGCACGTGTGGTCTCTGCTGCTCTGTACATGTTCACAGCTTTATTTAATGACAGGTCCTGCTCCTGTAGTAGTCCCTGAGACCATTATCCGTTATGCCACAGACAATTTTATCCCTGATTAGCGAGTCTCTCAAATTTCCAAATTCACACATCTTGCTTAGTGTGTGTAGCTCAGCTAAATATTGATTGAAACCATCTACATCTTCAGTTATAGCCTGAATTGATTTGCTGACAGGACATCACTGTCAAACAAGTGCTGGACGTTTATTAGAAAGTCCTCATAAACCTGCTATAATATTGTGCCGGGGATGTAGGGAACTAGGGTGTCTAACCTTTCCCTGTGTCGTGTTTCCGCTTCCATTAAGGAGGACCTGTGCCTACTGACCACACTGTGTGATCGATTGGCCCAAAGGACATGTAGCAGACCCCTCCTAAGTCCCCACTGGTTGTGTTACAGGCTGAGCAGCTGATGCTACCTGACAGTTCCGGCTTCCAATCTGCTAAACCTTCAACCATCCCAGTTGTCCCTTTCTGACTGTACTTGACCTCGACTATTTTATTTAGCATTTTTCTCTGCATTTAATAATTATTAACCTAAACCAGGGTTCCCCAAAACTAAGGCCCGCGGGCCGAATCCGGCCCTCCCCCTTATTTGGACCGGCCCTCTGACGAATGCCAGAGACCTTTTTTTGAAATTTAAAATACCGTATTTTTTGCACTATATATGGCGCACTAGATTATAAGGCGCATTGTCAATGAATGGTCTATTTTCGATCTTTTCATATATAAAGTGCACCGGACTATAATTCGCATTGAGTCAGAATCCCTCTGGTCATTATCCGAGTCAGTGTTGCTGTTTTGGTGAAGCACAGTATGTATTACTCTGCGACGCTCCTGGCTACGGTACCGTAATGCTGCAAGCGGTGCGGCTTTGTTGCTTACCAATGTTGTACTAAAATGTTTTGACTGAGTTCAGTGAACGCCTTGTACCACACAATATCGCTTAGAGGTCAGTAAGCAAAACCAGCCCACAGTTCACACTGAATTTATGTTTTAATTTCAATTTCAATAGCAATAAATATGAAAAAAAAAAAAATCATTATGACAGTAATAATGGTCTATTATTGGGCTATATATATATCTTAAAAGTAATGTTCATTTGTATGTACGGTGCATAACAAAATAACAAACTAATGTTAATCTAGCATTAGGAGGCATAATACATTTATAATCATATTAGAATCTCCACAATGATACTGGTAGTCACTCTGGCCCATGTCATTTATTCGTTACAGACCGACCCGGCCCCCTATTAGGGAAAAGGGAAATGATGTGGCCCTCACAGAAAAAAGTTTGGGGACCCATGACCTAAACTATTATAAGCTCACCCAGCACAGCCAGAAGAAGACTGGACACCTGTCAGAGCCTGGTTCCTCACTAGGTTTTTTTCTAAATTAGAGTTTAGGCTGGGTGTTTATAAAAGCACTTTGTAAAATTTTTGTTGTAAAAAGGGCTTTATAAAAAGAGATTGATTGATGAAGTGGAACTTACTGTGGACCGGATTGGCCGGACTTTAGATGTGTGCAGGTGTTAAGGTCGGACAAACTGCCTAATTCTCGCTGACACTATGAGTTTTGGGGACTCATGCATTGAGAGATCAAAGGGTCACTACCATGTTACACCCAGATTAAACAATAAAGTTAAATCCATTAATTAATTTCCACTACTGCAGCGAGCATAATGACATTTGAAAAGATTTCCATACATTGTACATTGTTTCATCCCCAGATTACCATTAAAAATGTCCAGAACAAAACGGCTGTTTTTGTCTCACCAGTTCCAGACAGTAAGAACACATTCATTTGGATGTCTAAAAATATATTGATAAGGTTATTGCATATAAGTCGCAGAGGCGTTGTAGTGTGAAGTAACTGCCTTGATGTAACTAAAATGAGTGTGTCTTGGCAGAGTCTTTCTTACCGAAATATTGCAGACACGTCTTAGAGCAGTCTAATCTTGGTTTTGTTGTGGAAAATATACATGACGGTTAAGAAGTTTAGGAATAGTGAGTTAAGCATTTATTAGCATGTGATAAACTACGTGTTTCAGTGGGTCTTGGGGGCCAGAGAGGGAAGCACAAAACCCTGAGAAACAGGAATGTGATCTTCAGGCTGTTAGAGAGGCCAAGGCTAGAAACAGATGTCCTGAACACCTTATCTGTGATGAACTGTATGGGTCTTTGTGTGCGTCTCTATTGTTTCTGTCCTTATCTACCATGTGTCTGGCCTCCCTTGGCTTGAGAGCACTGACCTTCGAGTTTTGTTACAGCTTTATGTGTTTTCCAGATTATACTGTATAGTTGGTGGAATCATCTAACAGCGTCATCCTGTTCTCCATCTGATATTGTTTAAGTTTGTGTGGAAGTGTGTGCGTTATCAAACCCTATATATACTGCAATGTTCTTCATATTAGTTAGGAATAACCTGCCACCGCATTGTTGCCGTGATTGCGTGTGGTATGGTTTTCCTCATCTATCAATTAAACTATTAGAGTTGACTTGAGAGATACTCTTGTCTGTTCTTATTTCGAGTCTGAGTTCAGTGTGTATTTGCTTAATGTTATTTTAGAGATAAAGGTATAGTAACATTAATTACGTGGTATTAGAAATAATTCCACAACACTTGGGGGCTCGTCCGGGATTGTTCAATGATCCATATTTTCTATAAAGAGGGCACTTCCAGGACCATCTTTTGAGGAGGATAAGTGATTCAGGACAGAATTTGAACCAAAAGGACCAAATGCATACTGAATTTCAGACGGTAAGAAGTGTACAGTTTGTATACAGTTGATAGATTAAAAGGGCCAGGCCCATAATTTGATCTGTTCTAAAGATCACGGCAATTACTGGGTAAAATGCGATCTGTTCTATAGATCAAAAATAAAAATCCACTAGGTGGTTGTAATTGGCATAATATAAACTTGTTAACTACAGATCTGCTAGGCAGGTCATTACTAATTTTTTTGATCTGTTCTACAGATCACAAAATCCACTAGGTGGTTGTAATTGGCATAATATAAACTTGTTAATTACAGATCTGCTAGGCAGGTCGTTACTAATTTTTGATCTGTTCTACAGGTCACCAAATCTACTAGGTGGATTTCTCAAAGGTCTCAGAGACCGGTCTCACTAAGAAACTGACGAGTTTGTCAAACAGCGCTGGGCTGATTTGATTGAGACTAAAATCCTATTTGATAGGTACCACCAGGTGGTAGTAATTAATTTACGTTGCGTTCATTAATTACAGATTCTGTTGGACAGATCATTCTCTTTCTTCATTTGATTGAGACTAAAATCCTATTTGATAGGTACCACTAGGTGGTAGTAATTAATTTACGCTACGTTTTTAATTACAGATTCTGTTGGACAGATCATTCTCTTTCTTCATTTGATTGAGATTAAAATCCTATTTGATAGGTACCACCAGGTGGTAGTAATTAATTTACGTTGCGTTCATTAATTACAGATTCTGTTGGACAGATCATTCTCTTTCTTCATTTGATTGAGACTAAAATCCTATTTGATAGGTACCACTAGGTGGTAGTAATTAATTTACGCTACGTTTTTAATTACAGATTCTGTTGGACAGATCATTCTCTTTCTTCATTTGATTGAGACTAAAATCCTATTTGATAGGTACCACTAGGTGGTAGTAATTAATTTACGTTGCGTTCATTAATTACAGATTCTGTTGGACAGATCATTCTCTTTCTTCATTTGATTGAGACTAAAATCCTATTTGATAGGTACCACTAGGTGGTAGTAATTAATTTACGCTACGTTTTTAATTACAGATTCTGTTGGACAGATCATTCTCTTTCTTCATTTGATTGAGACTAAAATCCTATTTGATAGGTACCACTTCAGGTGGTAGTAATTATTTATTAACGTTTTTAATTACAGATTCTGTTGGACAGATCATTCTCTTTCTTCATTTGATTGAGATTAAAATCCTATTTGATAGGTACCACCAGGTGGTAGTAATTAATTTGTTGCGTTCATTAATTACAGATTCTGTTGGACAGATCATTCTCTTTCTTCATTTGATTGAGACTAAAATCCTATTTGATAGGTACCACTAGGTGGTAGTAATTAATTTACGCTACGTTTTTAATTACAGATTCTGTTGGACAGATCATTCTCTTTCTTCATTTGATTGAGACTAAAATCCTATTTGATAGGTACCACTAGGTGGTAGTAATTAATTTACGTTGCGTTCATTAATTACAGATTCTGTTGGACAGATCATTCTCTTTCTTCATTTGATTGAGACTAAAATCCTATTTGATAGGTACCACTAGGTGGTAGTAATTAATTTACGCTACGTTTTTAATTACAGATTCTGTTGGACAGATCATTCTCTTTCTTCATTTGATTGAGATTAAAATCCTATTTGATAGGTACCACCAGGTGGTAGTAATTAATTTACGTTGCGTTCATTAATTACAGATTCTGTTGGACAGATCATTCTCTTTCTTCATTTGATTGAGACTAAAATCCTATTTGATAGGTACCACTAGGTGGTAGTAATTAATTTACGCTACGTTTTTAATTACAGATTCTGTTGGACAGATCATTCTCTTTCTTCATTTGATTGAGACTAAAATCCTATTTGATAGGTACCACCAGGTGGTAGTAATTAATTTACGTTGCGTTCATTAATTACAGATTCTGTTGGACAGATCATTCTCTTTCTTCATTTGATTGAGACTTAAATCCTATTTGATAGGTACCACCAGGTGGTAGTAATTAATTTACGCTACGCTTTTAATTACAGATCTTGTTGGACAGATCATTTCTTTTTACAAAAAAAAAAAAAAAAAAAAAAAAAAAAAAAAAAAGGGAATATATATATATATATATTTTTTTTTAAGGTTCTAATTTTCCTTAACCATGGGAATGTCTTATAGTAAATCCAATGCGGTTCCTCGCCCAAGGGAGGGTCCCGCAAAAATAATGTTCGAGAAATATGACTTAAATATATGACTTAAATATGGACTTGTAATCAATTAAACTTATTAGGTTTCCCAGATAATGGGAGTTTCAGACCTTGACAAATACGCGTGTTAGAAAGCAAACTACTAAAAACTAGTAACGAATTTAATTTGTGGAAAGGGGAAATGTCGCTTAGAGGGAGACAGAATGGAAAAAAGTCTGCTAATCAGTGTATTTTAGCATGTGTTAACAGGCATAATGAGGATTTGGGAGTTCCCTCTGGCCGTCCAACAGCCTATCGCCCCGCATCATCAGCTGACACCGTGGGTCCGGCCCGAGAGGAACGCGCGACACAACCATCTGTCCCAAATGCAAACGGAAAAGAAAGTTCGGAATGTGAACAGGGAAAAGGTGGACGTGTTGCAGACTTCAGAAATCGTCTTCAACGCGAGTCTGAGCTACATGGTGAAATGAGAAAGAAAGACTGTGATTCAGCCTGGGGACACCAGGACAATATGAGAGTCGTCACAGGACTTCTACTGGACATTGAACGTCATTTCCGCACACTTTGTGTGTCTCTAGACGATGGAAGAATGACCACTGTTTGGCCACACATTCAACACGCTGAAAGAGTCTACGACGACCAGCTGTACAAACAGACCGAAGAAAGACAGGAGCGTGAAACGCAAATTCAGATGGCCCAACTGGACTTCTACAGCAGAGGCTACTCAGGAGGGAGACGGAGAGCAAGCAGAAGAGGACAATACAGACACCAGGGTGGTACCTACAGACACCAGGGTGATACCTACAGACACCAGGGTGATAATAACTCCAGCCAAAGTCCCAACTCTGATAGCTGTTTCAACTGTGGTGCTTTTGGACACTGGGCTCGTCACTGCACTGTGCCGGACACTAGAGACTATTACCATGGGAACAGAAAAGATGGAAACGGTGAAAGAAGGGGATGTGGAGTGAGACGAGGCATCGACCAGAATCAATCTCGGGGACAGCATAACTCCATCCGGCCCCCTAAACGCAATGCGTGTTTACGTTGTGGTTCAATGGACCATTGGGTACGGTCTTGCCCCGAACCGGACTTGAGACATTATTTCAATGGACAAATGGACAATTCATGTTGGGATGACTGACAACCGTGGTGGACCTACGTGAACCATCCCAGAGGCGTTCGTGGTGATGCGGATGCGTGGGGTGGAGTTGTACGGCTGGAGAGAACAACCAATCCGGAGGCATCATCATTACTGGGTGAGAGAATTCCATCACATACCTCGTCGCACACGATATTGTTACAAACATTTAGTGTAGATTATGATAATGTTTTGTTTATCAAAATGTTTATTTTAGTTTTTGTCACATGGAGATGTTCATGTGTAAAAAGTGGGGATTGTAGATATAATACATTAATTTGTGAGATCAATCCATTGTGTAATTAGTTGATTATGCTGGTATTTAGAGTTAAATTATGTTGGTGTGCTTGTCTGTTCCCTGTGTCGACCAGGGGACTGCATAGCTGCTGACAGGTTTAAGTCTTGGTAGACATCAACTCATTGTTAATGAAAGATCTTATTTTTCCGTGTCCAGGTTCGTACACGTACACATATATCATATTATAATGACCTAGGTGTGATTCATGCATGATCTGGGGTAAAGCTTCATGAAGTTGGGACAGGGGTCCCAGGCCAAAGTTTTGTCGACACATTTATTTTCAGGTTTTCCTGTGCACAAGGAATTCCTATTTTATTTTATTGTTTGTTTTTATGCATTATGTAACATCTGCGCTAATGGAATAATTACGAGTATTTTTCGTTTATAACGTTTCATGTTTTACCTGAAATACTGTGTTCTGTTTTGTTTGTAGGAAGACTACATTCTAGATTATATACTATGGTTTTTTGTTTTGTTTGAAGTTGAATGAGGACACTTGTTAAACTTCAGGATTTGTTCCTATAAATGTTGGTATGGTGATATAATGAATTACCATGTGGTTAAATGTATTTCTGTTAAATCGTTTTGTTTTATGATTTATTTTGGTACATGTTTGGTATTTGCTGTTTAAGGGTTTTTGTTATCATTTATGATTTTCGATTGTTCATTTTGCAAAATGTGATCTCTAATTGTATGGTCCAAAGGGTGGATCCACTGAAGGTGTTTTTAAATTAGTGGGACTTGACTATTGTGAGATTGTGGATTGGTTATAATTTTATTTGGCTTAGCAAAGTTAAATCTGAATAGTAAACACAATGTAAAATATGTTAAATGATTTATAATACAGAATGTAATTATATTGTAACTGGTTGGCAAGTTTGTGTTGCATTAAAAATCAACAGGTCGGACCATGAACAACTGGAGCAGAGCATCTGGGCCCTACCCCCCACACACACACACACACACACACACACACACACACACACATCAAAGGCTAACTGAATGACTTTAGGTACAGACCACAAAGGAGGCAATTACAAAATTGTGTGAATGTTATTGTACACTTTTCAAGGAAGTTATGGACTGATGTTTTCTTCACTCATAAACGGTACTGAATGTGTTTGCAATGATGACTCAATGATCTGTCATGTGAATGTTTCTGATGATCTTGATTTAAACAAAGACTATTGGTGTTTCAACAGTAACAACAGTGAATTCCACACTCCTTGTAGACCGCCAGATCATCCAAAAGATAGACCTGCTAGGGAATGCCCACCGACTGAGAAACGGAGGAGGAGAGGGCTGATAGAACCTGAGAACATCGCCCTTAGGATGATGGTTGACTATGCATCACATGTTAACATGAGTAACTGTTGGATCTGCCAACATATACCAACCTCATCACGCTCTCCTATGTTGACTTCAGTTCCCTTCTCTAAAGCAGATTGGGAACAATATGGCTGGTTGCCAACACCCACTGAAACAGATGAGGACTGTTTTACCAACCCCACGACTGTTTTCACAGATGAGGGGCAGGAAAGTGACAAGCAGGAAGTATTATGGCGCATAATAAAGACATTTGATGAGAGCTTTAAGGACCCTAGTATCAACAGCACTGCTCTGTTTAGATCCAAACATGACCGAGTGATCCTTCTTGGTCGGGAGATATGGAAAGTAAATATGACTCTGATTCAAACAAACTGTCCATGCCGAATGTCAGATAGGGTAGTGTCCCATAATTCTCAGTTTTGTAAACCTACGCCATATCCTCCCACACTTAGGGTGTATGCAGAAGCTGAATGGCAGCCACGACTCCGTATCCTAAAGGCATATTTTCTAAGACATGACATACACAATTGTCCGGCGCCGGGAAGGTACCGGTTGCGTAACTGTACTCAATATTGGCCAACTATTCCAACCTATGGGTTAAGGAATGTGTCTCTGTGTATTTCCAATAGGGTGGAAAGACCAAGTTGAAGTCGGAGTTGGGGACAAGTGATTGTTCTAGCGTAAGGTTCATGGATGGAATCCAATTGATAGATTGAGTTCTGTATTAGGACCATATGGATGGTCAATTTTTGAATATTAGCATATGTATTAGCCTTTGTTACATTTCTGATTGTTGGTTTTATGTTAATCTCATGTTTGATAAAGATGTGTGCCGCCAGAGTGACTGCTCAGGTCCTTGTTCAAGTTCCTGATGCCGAGATGTCAAACTGGATGAATGAGCTTCCAGGAAATCCATTCTATTAAGTGTTACTAAAAATCATAGCATGCTTATTTGATAATAAAGAACTGTACTTTTTTCTTATCTCACTATTCTAAACTTAGGGTGGATTGTTGTGGAAAATATACATGACGGTTAAGAAGTTTAGGAATAGTGAGTTAAGCATTTATTAGCATGTGATAAACTACGTGTTTCAGTGGGTCTTGGGGGCCAGAGAGGGAAGCACAAAACCCTGAGAAACAGGAATGTGATCTTCAGGCTGTTAGAGAGGCCAAGGCTAGAAACAGATGTCCTGAACACCTTATCTGTGATGAACTGTATGGGTCTTTGTGTGCGTCTCTATTGTTTCTGTCCTTATCTACCATGTGTCTGGCCTCCCTTGGCTTGAGAGCACTGACCTTCGAGTTTTGTTACAGCTTTATGTGTTTTCCAGATTATACTGTATAGTTGGTGGAATCATCTAACAGCGTCATCCTGTTCTCCATCTGATATTGTTTAAGTTTGTGTGGAAGTGTGTGCGTTATCAAACCCTATATATACTGCAATGTTCTTCATATTAGTTAGGAATAACCTGCCACCGCATTGTTGCCGTGATTGCGTGTGGTATGGTTTTCCTCATCTATCAATTAAACTATTAGAGTTGACTTGAGAGATACTCTTGTCTGTTCTTATTTCGAGTCTGAGTTCAGTGTGTATTTGCTTAATGTTATTTTAGAGATAAAGGTATAGTAACATTAATTACGTGGTATTAGAAATAATTCCACAACAGTTTACTTTAAATCCTTGTAAATGTTTTGTAAAGTTCTAGGTCCAGGTATATTCAGAGTTCCGATTTGAGAAGTTGCTTTCTTTTTTTCACAATATACATAAAATAGTTTTCATTCAAAAAGAACAGACGTCATGTCTAATAGAAGCTTTTCTGTTTGGTAATATAAAAGCTTGGACGATCATCACTTACCTGGAGAGTACCACCTGTCACCGTACACTTACCTGGAGAGTACCACCGGTCACCGTAAACTTACCTGTAGAGTACCACTATTCTCAACTCCTGTCCTCTTGTCTTCTCTTTTCTCCTCATTCAATCTGCCTGTCCCATCCTGCCTCTTCCTCTCCACTAGATTGGTTCCAGCCTGTACCACTGCCCCCTGATTTTTACATTGTCTGTTGAACACACCTGGTGCTCATTCCCACATTAGTATCATACAGTTGAAACCAGATATTTACATACACTAAAAACTTTTATTTCTTTACTGTCATACATTAAATCAGAGTAAACTTTTTCTATTTGTTTTTCGGGTTGTGGACTCTCGATCCTCACTCCGTGCGTGGTTTTAGTTGGCCACCTGTTATCTTTCTTTTGGTTTAGGTTTCATGATGCACACCAGTTGTTGTTTGGGTCATTAGGAGGTCTGTTTAATTCACCAGTTTGTTTTTCACATTGCTTCGCATTATTTATGTTACATGTCTGTCTAAGTCTACTTGCCGTGTCAGGTCTAGCACCGTGTCAGGTCTAGCACCTGTCTTTGTTTAACTTTAAGTTTACTTGCCGTGTCAGGTCTAGCACCTGTCTTTGTTTAACTTTAAGTTTTTACTTGCCGTGTCAGGTCTAGCACCTGGTCTTTAAGTTTACTTGCCGTGTCAGGTCTAGCACCTGTCTTTGTTTAACTTTAAGTTTACTTGCCGTGTCAGGTCTAGCACCTGTCTTTGTTTAACTTTAAGTTTACTTGCCGTGTCAGGTCTAGCACCTGTCTTTGTTTAACTTTAAGTTTACTTGCCGTGTCAGGTCTAGCAC
>CM055745.1:8215046-8235499 GCA_029465975.1 Dallia pectoralis | reverse complement strand
AAGTGTCCAGGGTGAGAGAGTCTGCCACATCTCCCAGCTCAAAGCCCAGAGCTGAGGGCTGTCAGCAGTGGAAAATCGCCCTACTGCCAGTGCCAGCTGCCCTTCGGGCTCGTACAGCCATGTGAGCCAGGTGTCAGAGTGCCATTGTCCAGTTGTACCTGCCTTCAATTATCTCCATCATGAAATAGTGCTCAGTGGTGAAGAGGTAAAGTCGAGATATCTGCAGCCCACGTACTTCATCTCTCATTCACGCTGTTGAAAGGAGAATCGCATGTTTATTTGCTCATTAAATATAATGTTTCGTTCCTGTAGATAGTCTACAGCAAACACACACTTCGTATAGAGATTATGCAAATAATACAAAAGCAGACATCAAGACAATAAGCCGACGTTCTCCAAAGCTTCTTTTCGGTGCCTGTCTAATAAGGACTGTTGACCAGGGAGGGAACATTGCAGTCCGAGTTACTGTGGTGGTTTGGGGGACAGGTGTCTGAGCCGGTCGCTTCTGATTTTCGGCAATGGTCTACCAGGCGCAGCAGATACCGGTTGATGAAACTACCTTCGTTCCTCATGCACAGTGCTCTAGAGATGGAGGAATTCTGCCGCTCCACGTTGACAGTGGTGCCAGGGACCATAGCTTGTAGCCCTGATCCGGGCTGGCTTTACCTTCTTCCTTGCTCAGCCTTCCACCTGGCTGCCACCTTGCTTGTTCACTCTGTGTGGCTGTACTCTGGTTTGATGCCCGTCGAGAGTATTTTTCTGCTTCCGATGCGCCAGGAGAGAGGTTGAAGTGGTTTCTCTCGCGCCCGATCCAACCGCACTTTGTTGAAAGCACGAAGTTCAGAGAATCGCCTGGAAATGCCCCGTTATTTGTCGCCATTTTCTTACTGTGAATTTCGTAAATATTGGCTATTTTAGTCGGGTAAATGTTTCTTTAGATATTAAATATAATGTGTTCGATTAAATGCTGAATGCCTAATGACCAATGAATCCAGATATTGGTTACACTTCCCATTGTTACCCTCGTGTCATACAGCCTAGCTCAAGCTTGCCTGCAAAGATATTGAGCAATGAGGCTTTGTTTCACTAGTGGCAATTTATACATTGACCACTATTACGTATCACTATACATTACACATATAGACGCTGCATACACAGCGCTACTGAAGGACGGCAAATAAAATGCTGCCTTATAGTTACCTTCCACTGGGTGTAAATGCTTGCTGGTGCACAAGCTGTCAGCTTATTCACACAGACTACTGAATACACCGATTTGAACAGCAGCCTCACTGAATACACAACTGATTTAATCATAATTACTGAATACATACCGATTTACACCACTGAATGTTACAACTGATAACATAATTACCACGATACAACTGATTTAACATACCAGCTGAATATAATACTCGATTTAATCAGTACCACAACTGATTTAATCACACTCACTGAATATACAATTGATTTTACGTGCTTGCTGCAAAGGCCGCTAGCATATGACAGGACACATGGCTCAGCGTATTTTAATATAGTGGGCTTAACAGTAATATAATATTCTGATATATGATGATGGAAGGCATAGGTGGCCTGCAAATCACACACCAGGCTCATGACAGAGAAGCAGAAACAGTTAGATATTTAATCAGTTGTAACAATACATGATTATATTCTATTTTTAAGCTGTTTATACACACACACACACACACACTCAAACCCCTGGTATCAGCAGGCTTTTTTCTCTGCTCTTTTGCCTCAAAGAGGTGAGTTTGGCAACGCGGGTTCAGCCTAGCTTGAACACAGACAGCAACCACGACAACAAGCCTGAATGATGGTTGTCGATGCCACCCAAGTCTCTCAATGGCTGCATCTCGCCCAATACACTCCGGACACGGGGTGTGACTGCGACGCCTTAGGAGCTTGGTTGAAGCTCGGAAGTGATCACCATCTCGCATCGCTCAGAACCTTGCAATAATAATAGCTTATATACGATTTGCCACAGTGCTCACAGCACATAAAGCCTGCTCAACACTGATAATACAGTTCGATGATACACTGATGATACGTCTGAGATATTGAAACGATGATACGTGTCTAATGATACAGTTCGATATTAATGCTGATAATAGTCTACGGTCCGACATGACAGGTCCGAGCGACGTCTGATAATATGTTCTGATGATAGCCTAGGTCACTGCCCGATAATACACCCAGATGACGGTTCTGATTGCTGCCCTGATGGTCATGTCTGATGATACAGTTCCGATGGGTCATTGCCTGATGAGACATGTCTGATGATAATGTGTCTGAGATGATACGTCTGATAACAGTGCCTGATGATACAGTTCATGATACGGCCTGATGATAAATGGTGATACGGTTCGATAATAATGTTCGATGACAGTTCGATGATACGGTTCGAGCCGATACAGTTCGATGATACGTCTAATGATACGTTCGATGATGGCAGTTCGATGACGTTCGAGATTACGTCTGATAATACAGCCCGATGGTCATGTCGATACAGTTCGAGATAATGTCTGATGATACGGTCTTGATGCTGCCCGATAATACGTTCGATGTCCGAGCGATACGTCCGACGGTTCGATGCAGTTCGACGATGCATGTCTGGTAATACGAGGTTTGGTGTCTGATACGCCTGACGATGTCTGATAATACGTTCGATGATACAGTCTGATACGTTCGATACGTCTGATGATAGCGGTCTGATGATACGGTGCCCGATAATACGTTCGAGCGATACAGCCGATACGTTCGATGATACGGTCTGATGATACGTCTACGGTCAGTTCGTCTGATGATACAGATGATTACTGTCGATACGTCTGATGATACAGTTCGAGATGTCGATGATGCCGGCCCGATATAATACAGTCTGATAATACGGCTGATGATATTACAGTTCGATGACAGGTCTGATGATACGGTCTGATGATGTTGTGCCCGATAATACGGTCTGATATCACGGTCTGATAATGCCCGATGATGTTGTCTGATGATTGTCGGCCCGATGATACAGCCCGATGATACGGTTCGATGATACGGCCCGATGACAGCAGTTCATGTCGATACGTCTGAGGATACGCACCCGATAATTGCCCGATGATACGGTTCGATAATGTCTGGTACAGTCTGGACGATATGGTTCGATGATATTGTCTGAGATACAGTCTGACGATACGCATCTGATGATATGTCTGATGATACGGTTCGATACGGCCCGATGAGCAGTCTGATACGTCTGATGATGCCCGATAATACGGTCTCGATGATACGGTTCGATAATACGGTGTCTTGCCCGGATGATACGGCCCGATGATACAGTTCGATGATACGCCCGATGATAATGTCTGATAATACGTTCGATGATACGGTTCGATAATACGTCTAATGATACGTCTGATGATACGTCTGATGATACAGTCTGATGATACGTTCGATGATAGTCTGATGATACAGTTCGATAATACGGCTCGATAATGCCTGCCCGATGGGTCACGTCTGATGATACGTTCGATGATACGTTCGATGATACGGCAGTTCCGATGACGGTTCGATACGGCTCCGATGAGTTCACGGCCCGACATAATACAGTTCATCATGTCTGATGTTATACTGCCTGATGACACGTCTGATGATACGGTCTGTCGATAGAGTCTGATAATACAAAGTTCACGATACAAAGCCCGATGAGCTGATAATGTCTATGATACCTGATAATACGGCCTCGATGATACGTCTGATGATACGTGTTCGATAATACGTCTGATAACTGTTCGATATCGCCCGATGATACAGATAATACTGCCCGATAATACAGCCTGCGTTCGATACAGACCGAGATACAGTTCGATAGTGCGTGCTGTAAATGGCCAATGTTATACCAGTAGGTTATACTTCTATTGGTCATTGCGCCTCGCTGTACTCCAGTGTTATATGACTTATCAAGTCTCAGCATCGGTGAACACCAGCCGGTGAAGTAACATACTCAGCTGGGAAAGTTAAGCTATTTTTGGATTCAGCAGTAATATCTAAGATACTGGCTCCTTCTCTACTCTCGGTAATATTCTTTTCACAAACACAACCACAATACGGAAATATTAGCCTATTTCAGAAAGGTAAGCCGGCTTACGGTCCAACATTTCTTAAGCAGGAATATGCTGCACAAGGCTGCGGCACTATATATTCTGCCGTTAACTAGAAGTTTCAGAGGGCGACGCATTTGCGCTCAGCAAGTGATGTGGCGTCTATGTATAGGTTATGTTCATGGTTTTATGTTTATGGTTTTATCTCCGCCTATTCGAGGCATTGAACCATGTAAACATACTGCCCCATTGACATTATTGATTATTTGTGTTGCAGTGATATCTGAGCACTTCAATGCCATTAAGTCCAAATTAAATAAATAAAATGCAGTACGAGTCATTATGCTATTGATATAAAATTGCATTCCATAATTTTCAAGGAAGATTAGCAAACACATAATACTTGCACATTTTCAATCTTCTTTATCAGCCACCTTGGTGTAGCCAGGCAGATGCATTCCTTTTTCTTTAAGTCATATAAAATATTTTCTTCATAGAAGCTAATAACAGGTCGTGTGTATATTTTCATGTACATTTTTCTGCCCCAGCTGAATTCAGCTTTGCCTGTCAACTGAGTTTCATTCGACTTCTTATTTATCATGCAATAAATATCTCTTGAGACGAATTTCAACCATAAACAAACGTTAAAGATTGGCATTTCATTCCTTGGCTAATTCAAGTATTGGTGACATATCAATGTGTACATTTATATTGATATGATTTCATGCTGTATTTATATTTATTCGAATACATTGTATACACACACTTATATATATATATATATATACACTTTGATATACCTATGTACAAACAGCTTCACGTGATGCTAGGCAATATAAAACATACTTAGAGCTGACCAGTTAACACATTGATGACTTCATGAGATAGTAGCTAATGGTGTATGAAAGTATGTACAATATCATAAATATTGTATCATTTACAATATATATATATATATATATATATATATATATATATATATATACATATACATACACAAAATGCATGAATCAATCTAATGTAATAACAGTTCATTGTTTACTTCTGTCAGAAATATTGAAGCTATTGCATATCTATAAAAATAAAGATAGATCTAAATGTAGATGAGAATAAGGGTGGTGTTTGAGTTAGGTTGTGATGATTCTAATTCTGTCTCTGCCCTGTTCCCTGCTCCTTTCTTAAACTAATTTGCCCAAAACACCCAGTGCCTGAAACCGACAGAGCCACTCCACCCATAATTCGACATAGTGGTTAGAAAATCTTCCGACGGGCTCACTTTCAGAAGAGTCCCAGAGAGGTAGCCGTTGGCTGAGTGATCTTAAGCTGAGGTCTTATTGCCAGTCACGGTAACAATCAGCCTGTCAAGCATGTCAGGGGGTTGAGGTCAGGTGAATTGGAAGCCGGATTGTACAGGGTCTGCTGCTTTCCCGAGGCTGGTGGGGTCCCACGAAATAATGGGCACCTTAGGGTGAACAGAACAAGAAACAAGGAAAGTTAGACATCCAACAGCTAGACACACAGCTTGTGGACAATCCACCCACTTTGTCAGCTATCAACTCAGGACACCAACCGACCGCAACTCATTTCGGGAGCCCAGTACTCACAGAAGTTTACTGCTGACGTGGACGGGTGACATTCAACAGCAAAGGCGACTCACTCCTCCTGGCCTTTGCCACACCCTTGCTTCCTACAACATAGATAATTGTCATATACGTTATTCTAACCAGGTGCATGGTGGTTCATATAAGAAATATATATGTATGAGGGCCATAATTCAGATTTACCTACACATACACTGTTAAAATGCTCACATACACTGGGTGAAAATGAAAACTCACAGGCTGCTAAAACGCTCCACATTGCCACTACTGAAACGCCTCCACTGAAATTGTAATTAGTTGTGTATGCGAGAGCGTTTCACTAGTGGGTGTGAGAGCGTTTCAGTAGTGTGTGTGAGAGTTTCACTATAGTGTATGTAAGGGCGTTTCACTAGTGTATGTGAGAGCGTTTCACTAGTGTATGTGAGAGCATTTTACTAGTGTATGTGAGAGCGTTTCACTAGTGTATGCGAGAGCGTTTCACTAGTGTATGTGAGAGCGTTTCACTAGTGTATGTGAGAGCGTTTCACTAGCGTGTGCGTGAGAGTTTATACTTTCATTAGTGTGTGTGAGAGAGTTTCACTAGTGTACGTGAGAGAGTTTCACTAGTGTATGTGAGAGGTTTAATTTTCAGTAGTGTATGTGAGAGCGTTTCAGTAGTGTATGTAAGAGCGTTTTAGCATTGTTTGTGAGAGTTTTCATTTTCACTAGTGTATGTGAGAGCATTTTAGTAGTGTATGTGTAAGGTAAATCTGAATTATGGCCCCTCATACATATGAATACACGGCCCCTCATACATATGAACCACCATACACAATACACCTGGTTAGGATAACGTGGCACAGGAAAGGGGGAACTTACGGGGAAACACGGGTGTACATGATTGCTTACAGTGACAGGAAAGACTAGATGGGGTGTGAAAACAAAAGACCAGGAGAAGGAGGTGAGTCACTGCTTGCTGTTGAATGTCACCCCATTGCCATCCACGTCAACCCGAGTAAACTCTGTGAGTGATACTAGACCTTCCCAGGATGGTTGCGGTTGATTGGTGTCCCTGAGTTGATGCTTGGTAAAGTGGGTGGATTGTCCACAAGCTGTGTGTCTAACAGTTTGGATGTCTAACTTTTCCTTGTTTCTTGTTCTGTTCACCCTAAGGTGCCCATTGACCACATCGTGGGACCCACCAGCCTCGAGGAAGTGTAGCAGACCCCTGTACAATCCGGCTTCCAATTCACCTGACCCTCAACCCCCCTGACTGTGCTTGACAGACTGGTGATTGATTTGACCGTGACTATTTAATAAGACCCTCAGCATAAAAAAGATCACTCAGCCAAGCCAGAAGAGGTCTGGCTACCCTTCAGAGCCTGGTTCCTCTCTAGGTTTCTTCCTAAATTCGACCCATCAGGGAGTTTTTCCTAGCCACTGTATCGAATTATAGATTCGTGCTCTGTCGAGTTTCAGGCTGGGTGTTTTGTTTAAAAAATTGGATTTAAGAGGGCAGGACAGGACAGGACAAGAATTAGAATCATCACAACCCCCCATAATAAACCACCCCATATTATTCATGTCATCTACGTTTAGATCTATCTTTATTTTTATAGATATACTGATAACTATTATTTCTACTGACCGAAATATTAGTAGACTGTTATTACATTAACGATTGATTCATGCATTTTATTGTATGTATATATATATATATATATATATATATATATATATATATATATATATATATATATATATTGTAAATGAACGTACAATGTGATATTTATGTACATACTTTTCATACACCATTAGCTATATCTCATGAAGTCATCAATGTGTTATAACTGGTCAATACAAGTGTTTTTGTGTTATATGCATATCACATTGAAGCTGTTTACAAAAATGTCTTTGTACATAGAATATATCAAAGTGTATATATATATATATATATAAGTGTGTGTATACAATGTATTCGGAATAAATATAAATACAGCATAGAATATCATATCGAAAATATAAATGTACACATTTATTGAGAAATGTCACCAATACTTGAATTAGCCAAGGGGTAAAGTGCCAATCTTTAACGTTTGTTTATGGTTGGGGGATATTTCGTCTCAAAAGGAGAGATATTTATTGCATGATAAGAATAAGAGTCGAATGAAGCTCAGTTGACGGAGCAAAGCAATTCCAGATTTGGGACAGGAAAATAATACATGAAAATACACACACGACATACTATTATTAGCTTCTATGAGAAAATATTTTATATGACTTAAAGAAAAAGAATGCATCTGCCTGGCTACACCAAAATTAACTGTCTAAAGAAAGTTTGAAAATGTACAAGTATTATGTGTTTAGCTGGGATCTTCGCCCAGAAGTATGGAATGCAATTTATATCAATAGCATAATGACTCATTTATGTCATGCATTTTTATTTATTTAATTTGGACTTAATTGGCATTCCACACAGTAGAGGGTGCTCAGATATCACCTGTACAAATAATCCAATAATGTCAATGGGGCGTATGTTTACATGGTTCAATGCCTCAGATAGGTGGAGATAAAACCATAAACATAAAAACCATAGACATAAGAAATGCGTCCGCCATCTTAATGCGGTCGAGCTCCTAGTTGGTAGCAGCAGAATATATAGATGCCACAGCACTGTGCAGCATATTCCTGCTTAAATCGGCGGACCATCGCCAGCAGGGCTCGGGGGATTACCTTTCACAAGTAAGATTTAATATTTCCGTATTATTGGTTGTGTTTTGTGAAAAGAATATTACCAGAGAGTAGAGAAGGAGCCAGTATCTTAGATATTACTGTACTGAAATCCAAGTAAGCTAGCTTGGCTAGTATGTTTACTTCACCGGCTGGTGTTCACCCGATTATGAACTGAGACTTGATAAGTCATATAACACTTAGATTACAACGGACGCAATAATGCTATTGTAGAAATATAACCTATTATTACTGGTATAACATTGGCCATTTACACAGCACATACTGTATTATCAGACTGTATCATCAGTCTGTATCAGACCGTATTACCAGACTGTATTATCAGACCGTATTATCAGACTGTATCATCAGACCGTATTATCAGACCGGATTATCAGACCGTATTATCAGACCGTATCATCAGACCGTATCATCAGACCGTATTATCAGACTGTATCATTAGACCGTATTATCAGACTGTATCATCAGACTGTATCATTAGACTGTATTATCAGACTCTATCATTAGACCGTATCATCAGACCGTATCATCAGACGGTATCATCAGACTGTATCATTAGACTGTATTATCAGACCGTATCATCAGACCGTATCATCGTATCATCAGACCGACCGTATCATCAGACCGTATCATCAGACCGTATCATCAGACCGTATCATCAGACCGTATTCATCAGACCGTATCATCAGACCGTATTATCAGACCGTATTATCAGACTGTATCATCAGACCGTATCATCAGACTGTATCATCAGACCGTATCATCAGACCGTATCATCAGACTGTATTATCAGACTGTATTATCAGACCGTATCATCAGACCGTATTATCAGACCGTATCATCAGACCGTATTATCAGACCGTATCATCAGACCGTATCATCAGACTGTATCATCAGACCGTATCATCAGACCGTATCATCAGATCCGTATATCATCAGACTGTATCATCAGACCGTATCATCAGACCATATCATTAGACTGTATTACCAGACTGTATTATCAGACCGTATCATCAGACCGTATTATCAGACCGTATCATCAGACCGTATCATTAGACTGTATCATCAGACCGTATCATCACCGTATCATCAGACTGTATCATCAGACCGTATCATTAGACTGTATCATCAGACTGTATCATCAGACCGTATCATCAGACTGTATCATCAGACCGTATTATCAGACCGTATTATCAGAGTATCATCAGACCGTATCATTATCAGACTGTATTATCAGACTGTATCATCAGACCGTATCATCAGACCGTATCATCAGACTGTATCATCGTATCATCAGACTGTATCAGACTGTATTATCGTATCATCAGACCGTATCATCAGACTGTATCATCAGACCGTATCATCATTCAGACCGTATCATCAGACTGTATCATCAGACTGTATCATCAGACCGTATCATCGTATCATCAGACCGCATCATCAGAGTATCATCAGATCAGACTGTATCATCAGACGTATCATCAGACTGTATCATCAGACCGTATCATCATCAGACTGTATCATCAGACCGTATCATCAGACTGTATCATCAGACCGTATTATCAGACCGTATCATCAGACCGTATCATCAGACGTATCATCATCAGACTGTCAGACTGTATCATCAGACCGTATCATCAGAGACTGTATATATCATCAGACCGTATCATCAGACTGTATCACCGTATCATCAGACCGTATCATCCGTATCATCAGACCGTATCATCAGACTGTATCATCAGACCGTATCATCAGACCGTATCATCAGACTGTATCATCAGACCGTATTATCAGACTGTATCATCAGACTGTATTATCAGTGTTGGGCAGGCGCTGTGTGCAGTTGCTGTGAGCACTGTGTAAATCGCTATATAAATATGTATTATTTTTTTATATTAAGTTCTGAGAGGTGCAGAGTGGGTGATCCGCCGAGCTTCAACAATCCAAGCTCCTAAGGTGTCGACAGTCACACACATTGTCCGAGAGGAGATTGGAACGAAGGATGTTTTTCTGCTGGGGAACACATTGAGGAGACCCAGATTGGCATCGACAACCATCATTCAGACTTGTTGTCATTGGTTGTGTCTGTGTTTCTCAAGCTAAGGCTGAACCACGTTGCCAAACTCACCTCTTTTGAACTGCATAAAGGGAGCAGAGAAAGAAGCTCTGCAAAACAGTCCTCTACCAGGGGTTTTAGTGGTGTGTGTGTGTGTGTGTGTGTGAAATATAAACAGCTTAAAGTAGAATATAATCATGTATTGTTTTTTAACTGATTAAATATCTAACTGTTTCTGCTTCTCTGTCATAATTATAGTGTGTGATTTGCAAAATACCTATCATAGCCTACATCACATCATATATCAGAATATTATATTACTGTTAAGCCCACTATGAATATTAAAATACGCTGAACCATGTGTCCTGTGTCATAGCTACATGTATGACCTTTGCAGCAAAAAAAAACACGTGAAAATCAGTTGTGTATTCAGTGAGGTATGATTAAATCAGTTGTGTATTCAGTGAGGTATGATTAAATCAGGTGTGTATTCAGTGAGGTATGATTAAATCAGTTGTGTATTCAGTGAGGTATGATTACATCAGTTGTGTATTCAGTGAGGTATGATTAAATCAGTTGTGTATTCAGTGAGGTATGATTAAATCAGTTGTGTATTCAGTGAGGTATGATTAAATCAGTTGTGTATTCAGTGAGATATGATTAATTGAATGCGCTGACAGCTTATTGCACCAGCCAAACGGATTACACTGAGTGGAGCGGTGGACCGCCGCAAGATGGCGGCCGCATTTCTCGTCAGCGCCAGTAGGCATAGCGGTAGATGCGGCGTCTATGTATATTATGTCTATGGTGATTATTACGTAATAATTGATCCAATGTATAAATTGCCACTAATTGAAACAAAGCCTCATTGCTCAATAATCTTTACAGGTAAGCAGGCTAAAGATGTCCTTCTACAGTATATGATACAGGGGATAATAATGGGGAAGTTAGCGATTTAATGTGTATATCTAGTTCATTGGTCATTAGGCATTCAACATTTAATCAATTTTGTTATATTTTAATATCTAAAAATATTTACCAGCCTAAAATGTTAATATTTTACAGAAATTCACAGTAGAACAACACAGTAGAATGAACAGAATGCAGCTGAAACCAGACGGTGTCCCTGGACTCCGTGCTTTCAACAAAGTGCAGTTGGATCAGGCCTCAAGGGGGGGCTCCTCCACCAGGACCTCAACCTTACCCTCTCTCCATAACTCCTTGGCCGCATCAGAAGAGCGTCGCAGAAAGGTACTCCCCTCGACGGACGCTTTATTAAGGAGGTACAACCTTTTACCGGAGGTGAACCCAGAGAAACCAAAGGTGACGAAGCCCGTTGGGCTGAAACCCAAGGGAAGAAAGGTTAAAGCCAGCGGATCAAGGTTTCCTCCAAACTATGGGTCCCGCCCTACTGGCACTGTCAACGTGGAGCGGCAAGAGGTTCCTCCCATCTCTAAACTGGTACATGAGGAACAAGGTGGTTTCATCAACCAGTCTCTGCTCGCCACCAAGACAGAGACCATTGCCAGAAAACCTCAAAGCACGGCCCGGCTGGAACACCTGTCCCCCAAACCACCCGTGATGGCTCGGACTACAATGTTCCCTCCATAGTCCAACGCAACAGGTCCTTGGTAAAGACCAAGAGCACCAAAAAGAAGCTGGAGAACGGTCAGTACTCCTATTGATGTAATGTCTGCTTTTTGTATTATTTGCATAATCTCTCTATACAGGATGTGTGTTTGCTTATGTCGACTATCTACAGGAACAGAACTTTTAATTATATTTAATGAAACAAATAAGCAATACGTTCTCCTTTTCCAACAGCGTGTGAATGAAGAGATGGAGAATGCAGTGAACTGCATAGATATCTCGACTTTACCTCTTCCTTCACTGAGCCTCTTCCGCCGTGGAGATGTGATGAAGACTAGGTGCTGGACAATGGCATCCTGATGCCCACCTGGTACATGTGCCTAGTGTACGAGCCAGAGAGCAGCAGCACTGGCAGGAGGAGGGTGACGCAGTAGGGGGACGATTTTCCACCTGTGACCCGGTGTAGCCAGAACTTAGAGCTCAATACGGGCTTTGAGGCGAGCTAGGAAGATAGTGGCAGACTCCTCTCACCCTGGACACTCACTATTCAACCCACTCCCCTCCGGCAGAAGGCTTCGGTCCATCAGGACCAAAACCTCACGCCATAAGAACAGTTTCTTCCCATGTGCTACTGGCCTCCTCTAGCCGGCCAATGTCTAAATAAAGTTAGATTTTTTTTTATAGACTGGATAGCTTCAATAATTCAAACGTCAAGTCACATTGTTGCTTTAATTTTTTCATACCCACTCTTCCTAAAATATTGAATTAGAGACATACAGTAGGATACATAGACAAAAACTTGTCATCACACAAATATGAAAATGATACAGAATAATACGTTGTCATGGTACCTAGTGTTTTTAATGTCAATACATACATTTTTATATCAAATCTGTATATTTCTGTTAAATGTTTCAGTCTAGCAGATTGTTTACGTTACTAATTCAAAGAAACAACTGAAGCTCTTTATAATTGCTACAACAGCAAAGCATAAGCATTATTAATTTATTCATCATTATTTATTTTAAAGTATGTTTCATAAAGGTCTTTTAAACTTTTTTTAAATGTCATTATCGCTTTTTTCATATGACCAGTGTAATTTCTCTAAAAAAACTAAATTCTATTGGTAGTCCTGTAATGCTCCTTAACATCCTAAAACAGTTGAATGTTAAAATAATGAGCAAAAATTAAATATTAATAAAACGATTTAGATGCAAGTACCTGTGGATGAGTTGTTATGTAAAAATGTTGTCAACTTGGACCCCAAGAAGAGCTGCTGCTGCTTTTGGCAGTTAACTGGTGTCATACAGTTAAATGGTGGAGTACATACATGTAAACGTCCTAAAACAGCTCACAACAACAACGAGTAACATAGAACAATACCATACAAATACATGAGCAAACACAGGGGACCATATTCTCTACTAATGATGTGTCTGTGATGATGAGACCGGACAATAATGTGAAACAGGGAAGGGACGATGGCCGCCGGTGAAGATCCACGCCAAAGCCTGCCAGCAGGTGGCGGTAGAATGGCGTCAGAGGGAGCTCTGACAACTGGAAGCAGCAGTAGGTTCTGTGTTTTTCTGTTTGAAAATAGCTAAATAGGAAGAAGTCATCCAAGTTAAGTGAACGGTTTCACATGAATTCTTCTGATGATCGAGCTGTTTTGGGGCGTTTGTACTTATGTACTCCACCATTTAACTGTATGACGTTAACTGCCAAAAGCAGCAGCAGCTCTTCTTAGGGTCAAGTTGACAACATTTTTACATAACAACTCATCACAGGTACTTGCATCTAAATCGACATTAATATTTAATTTTTGCTCATTATTTTAACATTCAACTGTTTTAGGATGTTAAGGGCATGCAAGGACTACCAATAGAATTTAGTTTTTTTAGAGAAATTACACTGGTCATATGAAAAAAAGCGATAATGACATTTAAAAAAAAATTCAAAAGACCTTTATGAAACATACTTTAAAATAAATAATGATGAATAAATTAATAATGCTTATGCTTTGCTGTTGTAGCAATTATAAAACTTCGGTGTTTCTTTGAATTAGTAACGTAAACAATCTGCTAGACTGAAACATTTAACAGAAATATACAGATTTGATATAAAAATGTATGTATTGACATTAAAAACACTAGGTACCATGACAACGTATTATTCTGTATCATTTTCATATTTGTGTGATGACAAGTTTTTTGTCTATGTGTCCTACTGTATGTCTCTAATTTCAATATTTTAGGAAGAGTGGGTATGAAAAAATTAAAGCAACAATGTGACTTGACGTTTGAATTGTGAAGCTATCCAGTCTATAAAAAAAAATCTAACTTTATTTAGACATTGGCCGGCTAGAGGCCAAGTAGCACATGGGAAGAAACTGTTCTTATGGCGTGAGGTTTTGGTCCTGATGGACCGAAGCCTTCTGCCGGAGGAGTGGGTTGAATAGTGAGTGTCAGGGTGAGAGTCTGCCACTATCTTCCCTAGCTCGCCTCAAAGCCCCGTATTGAGCTCTAAGTTCTGGCTACACCCTTCTGGGTGGAAAATCGTCCCCCTACTCGTCACCCTCCTCCTGCCAGTGCTGCTGCTCTCTGGCTGTTACACTAGGCACATGTACAGGTGGGCATCAGGATGCCATTGTCCAGCACCTAGTCTTCATCACATCTCCACGGCGGAAGAGGCTCAGTGAAGGAAGAGGCAAAGTCGAGATATCATGCAGTTCACTGCATTCTCCATCTCTTCATTCATAGCTGTTGGAAAGGAGAGAGCGTATTGCTTATTTGTTTCATTAAATATAATTAAAAGTTCTGTTCCTGTAGATAGTTGACATAAGCAAACACATCCTGTATAGAGATTATGCAAATAATACAAAAAGCAGACATTACATCAATAGGAGTACTGACCGTTCTCAGCTTCTTTTGGTGCTCTTGGTCTTTCAAGGACCTGTTGCGTTGGACTATGGAGACATTGTAGTCGAGCCATCACGGGTGGTTTTGGGGGACAGGTGTTCCAGCCGGGCCGTGCTTTTGAGGTTTTCTGGCAATGGTCTCTGTCTTGGTGGCGAAAGAGACTGGTTGATGAAACCACCTTGTTCCTCATGTACCAGTTTAAGTGGGAGGAACCTCTTGCCGCTCCACGTTGACAGTGCCAGTAGGGCGGGACCCATAGTTTTGGAGGAAACCTTGATCCGCTGGCTAACCTTTCTTCCCTTAGGTTTCAGCGCCCAACGGGCCGTCTGCCCCAGTTTCTCTGGTTCCACCTCCGGTAAAAGGTTGTACCTCCTTAATAAAGCGTCCGTCGAGGAGTACGCTGCGACGCTCTTCTGATGCGGCCAAGGAGTTATGGAGAGGGTAAGGTTGAGGTCCTGGTGGAGGAGCCCCCTTGAGGCCTGGTCAACTGCACTTTGTTGAAAGCGCGAGTCCAGGGACACCCGTCTGGTTTCAGCTGCATTCTGTTCATTCTACTGTGTTGTTCTACTGTGAATTTCTGTAAAATATTAACATTTTAGGCTGGTAAATATTTTTAGATATTAAAATATAACAAAATTGATTAAATGTTAGTGCCTAATGACCAATGAACTAGATATACACATTAAATCGCTAACTTCCCCCATTATTATCCCTGTATGCCTGCTGTAGAGGACATCTTTAGCCTGCTTACCTGTAAAGATTATTGAGCAATGAGGCTTTTGTTTCAATTAGTGGCAATTTATACATTGGATCAATTATTACGTAATAATCACCATAGACATAATATACATAGACGCCGCATCTGCCAGCTATGCCTACTGGCGCTGACGAAATGCGGCCGCCATCTTTGCGGCGGTCACCGCTCACTCAGTGTAATCCGTTTGGCTGGTGCAATAAGCTGTCGCGCATTCAATTAATCTCCTGAATACACGGCTGATTTTAATCATACCTCACTGAATACACAACTTATTTAATCATACCTCACTGAATACTGATTTGTACTCACTGGGTACACAACTGATATGTCATACCTCACTGAATACACAACTGTTTAATCATACTCATGAATACACAGCACTGACTAATCATGCGCCACTGAATACACAACTGATTTGTCATACCTCACTGAATACACAACTGGTGTCACAGATACACAACTGTTTAATCATACCTCACTAGTACACAACTGATGTCATACCTCACTGAATACACAACTGGTATCATACCTCACTGAATACACACCTGATTTAATCATACCTCACTAGTACACAACTGTCATACCTCACTGAATACACAACTGATTTTCACGTGTTTTGCAAAAAATCATACATGCTCCAGCCTGCTGGAACACATGGTTCAGCGTATTTTAATAATTAGGCTTAACAGTAATATAATATTGATATATGATGTGATATATGATATTATTTTACCAAATCACACACTATAATTATGACAACAAAGTGGTAGATATTTGTCAGTTAAAGAGCATGATTATATTCTACTTTAAGCTGTTTGTCTTCACACACACACACACACCATACCTGGTGGGGAACTGTTTTGCAGGTCTTTCTCTGCTCCCTTATGCAGTTCAAAAGAGGTGAGGACAGCGTGTTCAGCCTTGAGCACGGAGCACAACCAATGACAGCTAGTCTGATGATGGGTCGTCGTATCTGGAGTCTCCTCAATGTGTTCCCCAGCAGAAAAGGCATCCTTCGTTCCAATCTCTCGGACAATGTGTGTGACTGTCTGCTAGAGCTAGTTGTTGGCGGCGAGATCTCGCTCTCTGCACCTCTCTAATATAAAAAATAATACATATTTATAACCGACCCCACACAATGCTCACAGCAACTACACAGCGCCTGCTAGCACTGATAATACGATCTGTCTGTCTGATAATACGGTCTGTGACTGCAATCTGTGTCTGATCTGATATTCTGTTTCTTCAATCTATTCTGGTCTATTTTGTCTGATGATACGATCTATGCACGATCTGATATTTGATCTGTGATCTGATGTGCGATCTCAATGTACAGTCTGATATGCGGTCTGTTCTGATCTGTGTGCGTCTGATGTTGATCTATGATACAGTCTGATATGCGTGCAATGTGCGGTCTGATAATACGGTCTGATGACTCTGATCTGATGTGCAGTCTGTGTGCAGTCTGATGATACGTCTGTGATACGGTCTGTGTGTCTAATGACTGCGGTCTGGCCTGACTGTGATCTGTGTGCGGTGTGGCACAGTCTGTGTGTCTGTGTGCGTGTGTCTGTGTACAGTCTGGTGACTGCGTCTGTGTGCGACACGGTCTGTGCGGTGCAGTGGCTGTGTGCGGTCTGTGATGATATACGAGTCTGATACGGTCTGTGCGATCTGTGTGCGTCTGGTATACAGTCTGTGGCTCCCAGTCTGTGTGCGATCTGTGTCCAGTCTGACTCGTCTGTTACTGCGGTGCGTAATACAGTGCAACAATACGGTCTGATATGCGGTGCAATGTCTGATCTGATGTCTGATACAATGTCTGTCTGTGTGCGGTGATGTTACGTCTGTGTGCATTTGTGTGCTGATCTGATATTCGTCTGATGTGCGATCTGTGCTGGTCTAATGATACGTCTGTGTGCCGTCTGTGATACGGTCTGTGTGCGATGTGATAGAGTCTGATAATACAGTCTAATGGCTCACAGTCTGATGGCTCACAGTCTGATGGCTGCGGTCTAATGACTACATTCTGATGTACGTCTGTGTGCGATCTGTGCCGGTGCGATGTGTCACGGTCTGTTGATGTCTGGTCTGATAACACGGTCTGGTAATGATCTGCAGTCTGTTCTGAGCTTTGATGATACTTTGTCTGATAATACAGTATGTGCTGTGTAAATATTGTGTATGCCAATAATAGGTTATATTACAATAGCATTATTAGATCAGTGTAATCTAAGTGTACTCTTTCTGTGTTTATCAGAGTCTCAGTTCATAATCAGGTGAACACCAGCTTGATGGCTTCAAACATACTAATGTGCTTCATATCTGAAGATGCTGGCTCCTTCTTTTACTCTCTGGTAATATTCTTTGCAAAACACAACCATGCGAGTATTAAATCTTACTTTGTGAAGGTAATCCCGAGCCCCTGCTGAAGATGATCGCCGATTTAAGCAGGAGTATGCTGCGCAGTTCTTTGTGGCATTCTTATTCTGCTGCTGCCAACAGGAGGCTCGCCTCATGGAGCTGGCGGTATTTCTTGTAGCAGCAACTGAATCAACACATATCTATGTATATTATGTCTGTGGTTTTATGTTTATGGTTTTATCTCCACTATCTGAGCATTGAGCCACAAACATACGCCCATTGACATTATTGAATTATTTAATGCAGGTATCTGAGCACTTCTACTATGTGGAATGTAATTGAAGATCAAATTAAATAAAATAAAAATGCATGACATAAATAGTCATTATGCTATTGACTGCATTCCATACTTCTGGGCGAAGATCCCAGCAAGCACATAATACTTGTACACATTTTCAAACTTTCTTTAGACAGTTATTTTGGTGTAGCCAGGCAGATGCATTCTTTTTCTTTAAGTCATATAAAAATAGGCACTGTAAGAGGCAATGTGGTGTATTGGTGTGTGTGGCCACACAATGTATTTTTCTGTCCCAAATCTGGAGATTGCTGCTCCTTTCATTAGAACTCTTATTCATGCAATAATCTCTCCTTTGAGCGAAATATCCCAACCATAAACAAGCATGGAAACAACTGTAGCCAATAGTATTGGTGACATTTCTCAACAAATGTGTACATTTATATTTTCGATATGATATTCTATGCTGTATTATATTTATTCGAATACATTGTATACACACACTTATATATATATATATATATACACTTTGATATATTCTATGTACAAAGACATTTTTGTAAACAGCTTCAATGTAGAGTAAGCATAACACAAAAACACTTGTATTGACCAGTTATAACACATTGATGACTTCATGAGATATAGCTAATGGTGTATAGAAAGTATGTACATAAATATCACATTGTACGTTCATTTACAATATATATATATATATATATATATACATACATACAATAAAATGCATGAATCAATCGTTAATGTAATAACAGTCTACTAATATTTTGGTCAGTAGAAATAATAGTTATCAGTATATCTATAAAAATAAAGATAGATCTAAACGTAGATGACATGAATAATGGGGTGGTTTTATTATGGAGTTTGTGATGATTCTAATTCTTGTCCTGTCCTGTCCTGCCCTCTTAAATCCAATTTTTTTAAACAAAACACCCAGCCTGGAACTCATTAGGCACGAATCTATAATTGATACAGTGGCTAGGAAAAACTCCTGATGGGTGAATTTAGGAAGAAACCTAGAGAGGAACCGAAATACAGAGGGTAGCCAGACCTCTTCTGGCTTGGCTGAGTGATCTTTTTTATGCTGAGGTCTTATTAAATAGTCACGGTCAAATCAATCACCAGTCTGTCAAGCACAGTCAGGGGTTGAGGGTCAGGTGAATTGGAAGCCGGATTGTACAGGGGTCTGCTACACTTCCTCGAGCTGGTGGGTCCCACTGATGTGGTCAATGGGCACCTTAGGAGTGAACAGAACAAGAAACAAGGAAAAGTTAGACATCAAACTGTAGACACACAGCTTGTGGACAATCACCCACTTTACCAAGCATCAACTCAGGGACACCCAATCAACCGCAACCATCCTGGGAAGGTCTAGTATCACTCACAAAGTTTACTCGGGTTGACGTGGATGGCAATGGGGTGACATTCAACAGCAAGTGACTCACCTCCTTCTCCTGGTCTTTGTTTCACACCCATCTAGTCTTTCCTGTCACTGTAAGCAATCATGTACACCCGTGTTTCCCGTAAGTTCCTTTCCTGTGCCACGTTATCCTAACCAGGTGTATTGTGTATGGTGGTTCATGTGAGGCCGTGTATTCATATGAGGGCCATAATTCAGATTTTACCTTTTCACATACACTACTGGCAGCTCTCACATACACAAGTGAAAATGAAAACTCTCACATACAAAGCTAAACGCTCTTACATACACTACTGAAACGCTCTCACATACACCTACACAGAATTAAACCTCTCACATACACTAGTAAACTCTCTCACGTACACTAGTGAAACTCTCACACACACTAATAAAAGTGTAAACTCTCACGCACACGCTGGTGACGGCTCTCACATACACTGAGTGAAGGCACGGCTCTCACATACACTAGTGGAGGCAACTCTCACATACACTAGTGAAACGCTCTCGCATACACTAGTGAAACGCTCACTTTACACTAGTGAAACGCTCTCACATACACTAGTGAAACGCTCTCACATACACTAGTGAAACGCCCTTACAT
>CM055745.1:8190640-8214546 GCA_029465975.1 Dallia pectoralis | reverse complement strand
AATGGATGAACAACAATCAACCATCATATCATGTCTGAAACTGAAAATACCTGAAATAGATTTTCACAAGACAGCCGTGGATAAAGCCTTCCAGAGTGAGACTGGACACCTGGATCTTTTTCTTCGCTTCCTTCTGGGCCTCTCACTGGAGTCAAATCAGAAGCATTTACAAGGTTTACTGACAAAGACCAGTAGCAGCTCACAGAGCCATGAAGAAACAGTCAATTACATCAAGGAGAATATCAGGGAGAATCCCTCTTCAGAGAGATGCATCAATCTGTTCCACTGTCTGAATGAACTGAATGACCGTTCTCTAGTGGAGGAGATCCAAAGATACCTGTGTTCAGGAAGTCTTTCCAAAATACAACTGTCACCTGCACAGTGGTCAGCTTTGGTCTTTGTGTTACTGACTTCAGATCAGGAGATTGATGTCATTGACCTGAAGAAATACTCCACATCAGAAAAAGGTCTTCAAAGGTTGTTGCCAGTAATTAAGACCTGCAGAACTGCTCTGTAAGTACAATCAAGCAAATCACCATGATTATACTAATATTGATGATGTTTCCTCTATACAGAAGTTACATTTGTGTGTAATGTATTGACAATGCCAGTTTATAAAGTATGCCCTAATTAGAGTTGGCATGACAGTGATGTAATCTATAAAGACTATTATAATGTTATTCTGAACTATTGTTCTGTTTGTGACATCATGATAATCTCTCTCCAGACTGTCAGGTTGTAGAATCACTGAGGAAGGCTGTGCATCTCTGGTCTCAGCTCTGAAGTCAAACCCCTCACATCTGAAAGAACTAGATCTGAGTTACAATGACCTGAATGATACAGGGGTGAAGCAGCTCTCTGCTTTGGTAAAAGATCCACAATGTAAACTGGAGACTCTGAGGTGAGTAATAATAAAAATGTAACCTCTACACATTGTACTAAGGTTCGCCCTCCTTTACAGAAGTACAGACTAGGGTAAGCTTGGTTACAAAACAGATTTTATTTGAATACAAACTAACATCTACATAAAACAGTGACATAGGCCAAGTACCTGCACCAACCCAAACACAACAACATAAGAACCAACACACTAAAATACACAGATACATTAAAATACACAGATACATTAACAAAGACTATTAGATACCAGGTAACGTGCATTGACACAGCGCCTCGCTGCTCAACCAGTGATTCGAGCACACACCAAACAAACAGCCCTTCCTGCCAACCTTTAACCTCTTGATCAGCTAGGGGCGGGGCCAGATCACATGGTCATGCCTATCACTACCTGGTTACAATAAACAACAACATGATTCACCATTACAAAAACATTGTCTTGCATGATACATAACAATGTTCTGTTAGTCCAAGTATAGCAAACATTGGAACTAATCTTGATTCCACCCTTCTGTTGTCCACTGATCCATCATTCATTCCCACTATGGGTACTTTTCCTATCCACAAGACACTGTCTACAATACAATTGTTTTTCTGTAAAATCATAAATGTTCCAGGAAATGTGTGAGATTGTTGTGTTCAGAGTCTCCAAATACACTGTATGTGGGCTATTAGGCAATATGATGACAGCTGGAACAAACCTTCAGGGTCCAGCTTCCTTTAAACATGCTGTCATGCAGTCTCTAATCAAAAAAGGCAAATCTGGATCCTAATGTTCTCTCTAACTTCAGGCCTTTTTTCCAAGATTACTTTTCTATCCACGGTCTTTGAAAAATGTGTACATAATCAAATGATAATCACGGCATCCATTTTTTTCCCATCTGGTTTTAAACCACGGAATTGTACAGAAACAGCACTTAAGAGTCTTGAATGCCCTCTTAACTGTTGATTCAGGAATCTCTGCTACCCTGGTGCTCTTAGACCTGACTGCTGCTTTTGACACTGTGGTCCATAGAAACCTTTATCCTGCCTTGAATAGTGTGTTGGCATCCAAGGTACTGTCCTGAAATGGTTTCAGTCAAACCTGAGTTTCTCAGTTCTCCTAGCAGAATATTCTTAGACTACTGCCCCTCTCACTTGTGGGGTCCCTCAAAGTTCTATTTTGTTCCCCATGGGGTCCATTTTTAAGAAACATAATGTTTGTTTTCACTGCTTTGCTGACGATGTACGGATTTACTTGCTGATGAAAACTGTAGGACATCAAAACTTGGATGGACCGTAACTTTCTTACACTAAATGAAAGTAAAACTGACATTGTTACATTTGAACATGTTGACTTGATGAGTGGTCCCTTTTGTACTCAGAATCAGAATCCGGTTTATTTCACCAAGTCTGTTTACAGACACAAGGAATTTGTTTGACTTCTTGCTGCGACATTTAATACGCATATTTAAGATTGGATACAAAAAATACAGCAAAACAAACCGTCTGAACAAGAGAGACCATGTGTTGTTAGCACATGTAATGTGTAAATATAAAATGTAATATTTGTAACTGAATAGTGCAAAAGAGCAATGTCTAGGTTGTGTTTACAATGTCTATGTTATAGTTTAAGATGTCCATTTGATTTTTTTTGCATGACTACTGATAGTTGTAGCAAACCCCCAGCCAGACAATGGTGAAGCGTACTGCTGTTTCCAGAAGCCTTTATTTGCGTTCATCCGTCAGCATTATTTTAAACACATACCTACTTTCCTTGTGTGTCACTTTCTTCATAAAACAAAGTAAGAGCTACAGGACAAATAAATAACATAAAATGAGCTCTTACAAATATAAACATTACCCAAAGATAATAGTAAACGTAACATTTTATCAAACATATGAGTCGTTACCTCTGTAAGTATTTACACTGCCAGAATGAATTACACTGGCCAACATTAGTATAATGGAGGACCAAGTCTGCCAGAATTAAAAATAAATGAATAAATAAATAAAAGCATTAGTACAAGTATTTTACATCAAAACATACGTAAGAAAATTAAATTAATCTGTCGTTTTCTCTTATTTATTTCCACAATCATTTATTTCTCTCATCTCTCATCTCTCATCTTCAACCGCTTATCCGGGGTCGGGTCGCGGGGGTAGCAGCTCTAGCAGGGGACCCCAAACTTCCCTTTCCCGGGCAACATTAGCCAGCTCTGACTGGGGAATCCCGAGGCGTTCCCAGGCCAGTGTGGAGATATAATCTCTCCACCTAGTCCTGGGTCTTCCCCGAGGTCTCCTCCCAGCTGGACGTGCCTGGAACACCTCTCTAGGGAGGCGCCCAGGTGGCATTCGTACAAGATGCCCGAACCACCTCAACTGGCTCCTTTCTATGCAAAGGAGCAGCGGCTCTACTCCGAGTTCCTCTCGGATGACTGAGCTTCTCACCCTATCCCTAAGGGAGAGGCCAGCCACCTTTCTGAGAAAACCCATTTCGGCCGCTTGTACCCGCGATTTATTTCTGTAATTATTTATTTCTGTTTATATTTATTTCAGTTTATATTTATTTCTGTTAAAATGTATTTCCTTTCTTATTTATTTCTGTAAGTATTTATTTCCGTTTATTTATTTCCATTTCCATTTATTTCTGTTCATATTTATTTCCATTTATATTTATTTCCGTATATATTTATTTCTGTATTTCCACAACCGTAGGAAAATGAGGGGGCGGGACTTAATCGTTCCACCAAACCAATCAAGCGCAGAGAGGGAGAAACAGATGTAAATGTTCAGGACAGCAGGGGGCGGCAATACACTTCGAAAGTTTATACCAACTGCGGTTAAACTAAGCGCGCCAACAGCCCGCCCCTGCGGGCGTTGCAGTTAGTAATTAAAATAAATATGTAATGTTGAAAAGCTACACCCTCGTCCTTCCATGACTTTTCCTAAATATGTGGTTTTGGTCAATCTATATGAAACTGGACCCGTTTTGGTCCGTTCTATACGAAACTGGGCTGGTTTTGGTCCGTTCTATATAAAACCGGACCCGTTTTGCTCTGATCTATATGAAATTGGACTGGTTTTGGTCCGATCTATGGACCCGTTTTGGTCCGATATGAGCACTGTGCGCAATGTAACCGGTTTAGTTTGCGTGTCCTGCTCAGGACACAAACAACTGAAGCTGTGAGCCAACTGTGGACCGAGAGATACATATAAATAGATTAATTTATCAGCCAATCATGCGCAAATCATTTGATTGTGCACGTTGCTTGTGATCTAAAATGTTTTAGCACTACATCAAAATAGGACATACAGTTTGATGGATTTTCATTTATTCGATTTTAAGAAATTTAAACGCCATAGCCTGTGCATTACTTCCGTAGTTATTGCAGTCTAGACTTATAAATTCGATCTTGGAACTCCTACACCGGTTAACCAATTGGATTACTGATACCACTGTGACGTACTATGGTTGACACCCTCCTCATTTGCCTAAGGTTGAGGAAATACAGAAATAAATATATACGGAAATAAATGTCAACGGAAATAAATGTCAACGGAAATAAATATAAACGGAAATAAATACTTACAGAAATAAATAATTACAGAAATAAATGTTGGTGAAAATAAATATGAACAGAAATAAATTTAAACAGAAAGAAATATAAACTGAAAAAAATACTTACAGAAATAAATAATTACAGAAATAAATGATTGTGGAAATAAATAAATAGGAGAAAACGACAGATTAATAAATTTTTAATTCTATAATTGTATTTTTTTTACGTATATTTTGATGTAAAATACTTGTAATTGTGCATTTATTTATTTATTCATTTATTTTTAATTCTGGCAGACTTGGTCCTCCGTATAACAGATAACAAACACTCTTAACATTTCACGGAAGAATAGATTAAACTTATATTACTGTACACAAAACATAAAACAATCAAACATAGGAAACCTTATTCCCGTTCCAGCTAGGTGCTTATTTTCCTTTATAAAACTTTATAATTTTAGAGCATCATGGGTTTAACTTTGACTTTGTTCTTATTCCAATGAGAGCGTCTCACTAACCCCCCCCACAGGTACTACATTAACATTCCGCAATTAACTAAATAAAGGACTTGTAATGCTAACAGGAGGACTAATAAAATAAAGCTCTAAAATGTTCATATTCATACACTTTTCTTAGACTCAGTTAAAATAGTTATCAGGGTGGGTAATCAATGAGATGTGTGTGTAGGGGAGGGGGGGGGTCTAGTGAGTATGGGCAGTCTAATACTAGAGGCATATTCCTTAAACTTACTGCTGTGAATAGGTCTAACGAATATGGGCCCCTTGGCTTCACATTGTCGTTGATCTTTTGCAAAACATCTTGGGATGTTATTTTGAATAGGTCCTTAAAATTTAACAGGCAGATTAGCTAAGGTCTTATCTCCCTTACAAAGATGTTGTGAAAGGTCTCCATGCTTTTTTTCATCCCGGCTTGGTTATTGTAATTCATTGTATGTGGTTGTTGAACAGGCATCCCTTAGTCGTTTGCAGTTAGTACAAAACGCAGCTGCTCATCCTTACTGGAAAAAGAGAGTGTGAACATATAACACCTGTCTTGGCCTCTCCACTGGCTTCCTGTCCGCTTTAGGATTGATTTGAAGATCCTACTGCTTTCATAACTCAAATAGAGGTCTCATATCGACCAACTGAATGCTCTTGGATGTCCCAAGATCCAGTCACACAGATAGAAGTGACAGTGCCTTAGTGGTGGTTACCCCCATCCTCTGGAACTGTTTACCTATTCAGATTAGTTCTGCACAGATCCTATACAACTTGAAGCCACTGCTAAGGACACACCTTTTCTCTTTAGCCATTAATCCCAGTTAAACATGATGACCGATCATTTTAACATTGCTGCTGTTTGTTTCTCTTATTTCCTCTTTATTTGCTACACCTTTTTGCATTTGTTTATTTTATGTATTTGATATCCTGTTCAGCACTTTGGTCAACCATGGTTGTTTTAAATGTGCTATATAAATCAACTTGACATTAACATGACAAATCATTGGCTGAAACAGAAGAGATTTTACTAGATAAATTAACTTAGTCTAATTATCATTGCAGATTACAAACAAATCCACACCTTTTTCAGTTTATTTTCCTCTATTCATACACACACACACACACACACACACACACACACACACACACACACACACACACACACACACACACACACACACACACACACACTTTTCATTACATTCACAGCAAGCTTAGGTATTGAAAGGAAACATTAATGATTTTTAATTAGAGTTGACATGACAGTGATGTAATCTATAAAGACTATTCTAATGTTATTCTGAACTATTGTTCTGTTTGTGACATCATGATAATCTCTCTCCAGACTGTTAGATTGCGGAATCACTGAGGAAGGCTGTGCTTCTCTGGTCTCAGCTCTGAAGTCAAACCCCTCACATCTGAAAGAGCTGGATCTGAGTAACAATGACCTGAAGGATAAAGGGGTGAAGCAGCTCTCTGGTTTGGTAAAAGATCCACAATGTAAACTGGAGACTCTGAGGTGAGTAATAATAAACAACAACACAACAGAGGGACAACAAAACAGAAGGGAATACAAACATCTGCTGTGTTTCCACCTCCACCTGCTCTGAGCTGCCAGCAGGTCCAAGCCTCCATCCCTGGTAAAGACCAAACCCTGTCAGACATTCCAGCAGATCTGGAAGGAAACACATCACAACTTACAGGACCACCATTACAAAATAAATATCCTTATGTAATAAATAATAATGTTCTGTTAGTCCAAGTATAGTAAACATTGGAACTAATCTTCATTCCACCCCTCTGTTGTCCACTGATCCACCATTCATTCTCACTATATTTTATTCCACTCTTTCTTTGTGAAGATATCCCTCCATTCTACCATGTTGTCTCATAGGGACTTGAACTTCCCCATCTGTAACATTTCTTCAGGAATTGCCTGGTTGCAGAATACTGACCCTGATTTCTTGCTTTAACACTTAATACAGACATTTAAGAACGAATACGAACAATACAACTGAACAAACAGTTCTGACAAGAGAGATCATGCATAGTTATCATATGTAATGTGTAAATATAAAATCTATTATATGTAACTGAATAGTGCAAAAAAGAAATGTCTAGATTATAGTTCCACATGTCCATACGAGTTTGCATTTGTCCCAAGAGTGTATGCAAATAAATAAACTTGACATTGAAATAACAAATCAATGACAGAAACAAGACAGATTTTAATACCTCAATTAACTTAGTCTAATTATTGTTGCAGATTAAACACAAATCCACCCCTCATGTTATTCTTCTCACACACACAGACACTCATTACAATAAACTTATAGGTATTGATGGAAAACATTTATGATTTTTGGAAGTAAAATTTTTGTGTCATGTATTGACATTATCAGTTTTATAAGTATGTCCTAATTTTTATTTATGGAAGCATATAGTGGACTAAATTCTAATGAAAATGCAATCTGAAATAGCATTTTCAAAGACTGCCCTGCTTTTTAATGGACTTATTTCAAATGAAAATGGAATTTAAAAATTGCATTTTCATTTTCAAAGAATGCCCTGCCTTTTAGTGGACAATATTTAAATGAAAATGCAATCCCAAATAGCATTTCCATTTTCAAAGAGTGACACGAATTTTCGTGGACATAATTAATATTAAAATCAATTCCGAAATAGCATCTTCATTTTGAAAGACTGCACCGGTTTTTAATAGACTTATTTCAAATGAAAATGGAATTAAAAATATATATATTCATTTTCAAAGAATGACACGCCTTTTAGTGGACAAAATTTAAATTAAAATCCTATCCCAAATAGCATTTCCATTTCAAAGAGTGACAAGAGTTTTGGTGGACACAATTCAAAAGCGCCACCCTATGCAATGCAAATGGAATGGCTATCTGGGATTGCATTTTCATTTGCCAGTTCGACCTGTCTGTCAGTCATTCCCGGTAGGCGGGACTATAAAGAGTCTAAACGTTAACCTTTCAATCATTAGGTGAAATGGCAACTGCCGAGCTAGTTCAAGGAATCCAACAATGCGCAGAGAGTATTGAAATAAATATGATTTGTAGTTCAGGTGCTCGTGAGAGGATTGAAATAATTATTGGAAATGTTGCAGAATTCTCTGCTATAACGAATACTGACATTGACCCGTTAGTGTTGGCAAATTTAAGAGAAGCTATTAACAGACTATCAGAAAAGTTGGTTGGAAATTCGATATTGGATATTCAACGTATATTCGGAGCCCGAGATCAGGTCCGGTTTTCCCGCAAGCTGCCTCACTACACCCCGGTGATTGACCGACAGAAACCTCCGTCTGCTTATAGTTAGGGACCGTCAATAAAGTGCAAGTCTTAATGTTATTAATTCAATAGTTTAACATGGCCTTGAAACTCTAAACCACTTTCAGATTGTTTATAGAGGAAACCCACATGTTGCACTGCCTGTTTTTTACGGAAATAGTGAAAACAAATGTTTAATAAACTTTTAAAAACTTTAAAACTGTAAACGTGGTTTGAGGTTAAAAGGTCATTGCACAAAAAAGCTATTGAGTTGAGCTATCATTTGAAAATGAAAATGCTATTTCGGATTTGCATTTTAATTTAAATTTAGTCCACTATATGCTTCCATATTTATTATGTGTGCTTGACAATGGTCAAGTCACATATTGTTATCTCACATATATAATTATTATATCACTTTTTGACCACCTTTTTGTAGAAGGTTCCGTTTGGTAGTTTATGAAATATTAACGATCTTGTCGCTAATTAATTCCCATTGAAATACATTGGTAGAATGTTCAGAAATAGTGTGAGAGCTCCTCCAGCTGAAAATGTCTGCCGCTGCTTCTACAGTTTCAGGTCCACACACACAAATGTCATGAAAATGAAAATGTGTAGCAATTTGTGCTGTCACTAAAATGTTAAAATATAAGCCGTAACATAAATAGAAATTACGTTATGGCAGTTTGTTTCCAACTAGTGAGTCATTGTAAGCCTTTGAATCCAGCCTCTAGAAATGTGTGGCTAATTAGTAATTTTTACCCATATTTAAACTGTGATAGCGCCTAGATTTTTGAGGTTACAGATACATATTGTACATTTAAACGTGTGCCTGGTTTTTATTAGTATTAGTATTAGTATTAGTTCCACGGTGTAAGTATTTAAACTGTGATACTTATAGTTTTGATAGTATAGCTGGTAGAAGACAACCATTCATGGATCTATTCAACTGACACAGACATGGTTTCCCGGCAACAGCCACACATACTAGCTAGCTACAGCTGTATGTTGAAAGTGTAGGCTCTATCTCTAGGCAGTTTACACTCAAAACAACTAAAGCTTGCACGCAGTGAGCACCTGCTGTATGTGTAGGCTCACACTCAAACAACTAATGTTAGCACGCTAGCTAGCCGATTCTGTATGTGTAGGCTGTATCACTGGGTCGATTTTCCTTAAGAATAATAAAAGATGTTTATCTGTTAGTATCTATAAATATTAAAACTGCACTGTTGTAGGTAGCTCAGCTACACACATCTTTTCGTTGTACTTATTACTTGCGTGTCCTGTACATATGACAATAAACTTGAAACTATCACTGGGCAGATTTTGAGAAAAAAATAACATTATGTGGGTAGTGCTCCAATAAGGAACAAGTAATTGTCTAGGTTCTAACTTCCAAATTAATTTGATGTATAAAAGAACTCCGATCCTATATGTGATTTATTTTACAAAACAATCATGTCACGTGATGAAGTTGGTGTTCATACCCTGTGCTAACTGGATAATGGCAGTTGATATCAGTACACAGTCGACTATGGTTGGCAGCAAGCACACATCAAATTTTCAGCAGAAATTATAATCACTAGTTATGTGTGCTTGACAATGGTCAAGCTCACATATTGTAATTTTGCATATATATTATTATATCACTTTTTGAACACCCTAATTGTGTAGGTTCTAACTTCAAAATGAATATGATATATAAAAGACCTCCAATGCTATATGTGAATGTTTTTTACGGTACTCTAATTTATCTTTTTTAGTGTTTCAACAGTTCACTGCCATGTTGGATTTTGTAATAGCCTTAATCGCTTCTTCTCTGGCACCAAATGTCCAATCTTTACGTCCTTCGGTCAATAGCTTCAACAGACCAATGTCTGTAAAAGATGTATAGGCCAAGCCAGTAGGCCCAAAATGGGGGCACTATAGACACCCAAAACCTCTAGGTGGCGTGTTTTTGTACATGTAAGCGTGTTACGGACACACGGTTGATTGTATTACAGCGCAACTTGGTACACTTGTTCAGAACCTTGACAGGACCAAGCACGTGCAAGCATTGTTTGATTGACCACAAGGGGGCGATGTTGAGCATTTGACCTTTGCCAGCTCACGCATGCTTTTCTGTTTGACGTGGAACTATGTTAATTGGTAAATTGGTTCACGTCCTCTCAAGGAACATATTTGCAATTGGGACCCAATAGCTCCGCCCCCAAGTTTTCGGTATTTCAGGATATGTGCTAAAATGTCATTTTTGCCATTTCCCAGGAGAAAATGGCCCAATAAGGACCGCCTTTGCAGGCTACTACAGGCCCAAAAGCCACAACTGATGGTAGAAGGACGTGCAAATTGGCCTCATGGTGGCGCTGTTATAAGCCTCCAAAGTTTGCACCTTTGTAAGCTCGCCACACCCACCCCATGTGACATAGAGTCATGTAAAATGGTACATGTGTTCATCTCCTCACAAGAAGGGGTTTATCAAATGGTTTAGACATGGGCAAACACAATCAATCCCATATAGGCTGCCTACATAGGTCCTAGGTTGTACACACATAAACCATCATTATATGGGTTTAAAAAGGGCAAATACATATATAAAAATGAATGCCCTTTGGCGAATGTGCCTTTGCTTCCCATGATGAAAAAAAGCCTCCTGGACGTATCAATGTGTTGTACAGTCCAGATTTGGGAAAATGTACACAACACAATTTCTCCCAAACCGCTGGTCCAATTCACTTGCTTTTTGGCTTGACATGTGTAGAATTACTGTCTTTCCAACTTGATTGGACTGAGGATATTAACATACACTAGTATGTCATACCCCAGCATGTCAATGGTCAAGTCTGTAGGTCAAAATTCAACAAAATGGCAGCAGGTCATAAAACAACAAGAGGACATCTAGGTAAAAGTGGCCCATTTTCACATAGCTATCCCCTAAAGCTATCTGTCTGTCTGTTAACCCATAATAGAAAATGTTATCACATTAGATGGGGTTGCTCCACAATAAAGTGGCGCAACAAGTACAATTGTAACATTCTGTTGAAACACGGCCAATGCGACTTGCAGCTTTAATTTCATTAGTTTTTTTTATTTCTGTTTGTTTTTTGTGCCTATTTTCAATATCTGATGTAGATTGACATTGTTGTACATGATGGAGATGTTTTAACAAAATATGTTTTACAAAAATATGAAAAAGGTTTTATAGTTTTTGGGCAGGTTCACAAAACAATCATGTCACTTGATGAAGTTGGTGTTTATACCCTGTGCTAACTGGACATTGGCATTACACAGTACACAGTACGCAAGCACACATCACAATTTCAGCAGGAATTGTGACCTCTCTAATTCTGAACTATTGTACTGTTTGTGACATCATGATAATCTCTCTCCAGACTGTCAGGTTGTAGAATCACTGAGGAAGGCTGTGCTTCTCTGGTCTCAGCTCTGAAGTCAAACCCCTCACATCTGAAAGAGCTGGATCTGAGTAACAATGACCTGAAGGATACAGGGGTGAAGCAGGTCTCTGATTTGGTAAAAGATCCACAAAGTAAACTGGAGACTCTGAGGTGAGAAATAATAAACAAAACCAGATTTACACCACCATTATAAAAACATAGTCTTACATAATAAATAACAATGTTCTGTTAGTCCAATTATAGTAAACATTGGAACTAATCTTCACTCTCTTTCTTTGTGAAGATATCCATTCATTCTACCATGTTGTCTCATAGAGACTTGAACTTCCCCATCTGTAACATTTCTTCAGGAATTGCCTGGTTGCAGAATACTGACGCTGCCCAGGGATCTAGCATATTACAGAGCAATTAGTCTCAGTGCTGCCTGGGTGGATGGGTGGAAGTCACACAGAGCTGCCATGTCACATTGTCCTCTAGCGACTCCTTGTGGTTGAGTGGTCGGCTGTAATCTCAGTCATGGTTGTATAGTTTCCTTCAATCCCAATTTTATCAGCTAAACACTTCCTGGTTGTGTGAGTAGTGTGATAAGTATCAAAACGGCTTGGTGAAACATGCTTGTAGTTATTGTTTTAATTTGTTTGACTATTCCACAACTTCTGTAATAGACAGTTGGATATCGTGATATTGAGAGGGGAGAAAAATAGGTAGGAAAAAGTAAAGATAAGTATGTCCTTGACCTTGTTGTCAATTTTTTTCTCGTTACATTAACAAGGTATCCCTCGCTGTTGTAGACTCCCAGATTCATCTCTATGCAGATGATACCATCCTGTATACTTCAGGCCCTTCGTTAGACACTGTGCTCTCAAATCTCCAGGAGAGTTTCAATGTCATTCAGCAGTCCTTCCGAAACCTCCAGTTATTACTAAACTCTGGTAAAAACTAAGTGTATGCTGTTCAACAGATCATTTTCCACACCTGCCCGTCTAACTAACATCGTCACGCTCGATGTGTCTGAACTAGAATATGTTGATACATTCAAATACCTTAGTGTCTTCTTAGACAGCTCTCTCTCCTTCCAGCCACACATAAACATACTCAAGTCTAAAATTAAGTCAAGAATCAGGTTCCTTTTCTGCAAAAGGGCCTCCTTCCCTCATGTTGCCAAACTTGCCCCTAGTGAAGATGACTATTATCCCAATGTTCGACTTTGGTGATGTCATCTATAGAACTGCCTCAAACTCTCTCCTGAAATAATTGGTTGTGGTTTACCACAGTTTTGTCACCAATGCCCCTTACAACACCCACCACTGCAAGCTTTACGCATTAGTCGGCTGGCCGTTGTTAATCATTGTGCGTTTAACTCATTGGTACCAACTTATTTACAAGTCTGCTAGGCATAGTCCCGCTGTACCTAAGCTCCATTGCTCCCTCCACTCGCAGTCTACGCTTAAGCAGGTACATTGCATTAGTCACCCGAAAGCCTGCACAACATTCGGCCACCAATCCTTCCAGTTTGCAGCCTGGAATCCCTCCAGTTTGACTGGAATGGATTACAAAGAACCCTGATAATTGACTTCACCCATTGCCTTCAAAACTACACTGTCTGAAATCTTTTCCGATCACTGTACATGTTAACTGTTGTCTGGTTTTCACCCATTTTTGCACAGTGGATCTTTCTCACTGCAGTCATACCTGTTTACCCTCTTACATTTTTTTATTTGCTCAGGCATGCTAAAATGCTCTTCCTTCCAAAACCACGTCATATAATCTATGCACACAAATGACATACCTGATCTCTTTATATATTCTTTATATAGACACTCCCTTGTATTTTATATAGTCATTATTGACATATAATTGCTGCTCAACTGATCTACATATACCTCATCCTGTATTATCTTTATATTGACTCTACTTGATCCTGTATTTCCATGTAGAATCCCACTGCTATTTGCACTATTGTGTTCTGTCTATTTATTGCAGAAATGTATGTTGTCCTGCACATTTTTCCGCTTTATCTTTGGCAGGACGTGTAAGGGTTTGTGTTGGGTTCTTTTTTTGTGTGCTTGTTTCTGTCTCCACCTTGTGGGTGTTCATATTGTTTCATCCTGGTACCTTCCTTTCCCCCTTTTACCTAAATTTTCCCGCCCTTTTACTCACCTGTTGCTTGTTAGTCCTAGTTTTCAGTTTATAATAAATTGTTTATAATAAATTATTATTTAGTCCTATTTCTGCGCCCTGCCTTCTCTTCTGTGTTCTGCTGCAATTGCACCTGCTTCCAACACCCTCAACTCCAAACCCTGACATGACGCAGTTGCAAATGAGAATTAGACAATAGTTTGCTTCAATAGTAAACTACATTTCAGCTGTCAGCAGCCTCTCTCTCTCAGTTTGAAGTGCTTTATTTAAAGTAGTGGTTCCCAACCATGGGGACAAGGCCCACTGGGGGTACTTGTCCAATCCACAGGGGCACTGGGTACAAAACTATTCTATTGCTAAAGTTTTATTCTGTCAGCTAAGCCAATACCTGCCTGTGACTGTTATTTCAGTCATGTTTACAAAGTGTATAGAATAACATGATCAATGTATTGATGCCCATTGTGTGACAGATTTTAGTCTACCTTGCTCTTCTGCAAAGTTAAGAATGTAGCCTTCTGGGCTAATGATCTCTGAACTGTTCCAGCAGCATTTTCTATATTTGTGTGTTCAGGGTTGATGTGGGATTGAGAATTTAACTTTATCTATATTGCTGCAGGTGGGTTATTGGCTTTTAATTTTGGGCGGTTGCATGTAAAGAAACTGCAGACCCACCCATACACCACTATGGACTAGTATGTTTTTATAGCTGTGTGATATTAAATACCAAATCGCATAAATATATATATATATATAGAAATAAACGATACTAATTGTATCAAACTACCCATGGGTGATTTTTAAAGTGCAGAAGCAGTTTGTAAAATCCTGATTGACTCTGCAGGCTTTCAGGATGTCTGGTCACAGAGGAAGGCTGTGCTTCTCTGGTCTCAGCTCTGAAGTCAAACCCGTCACACCTGAAAGAACTGGATCTGAGTTACAACCACCCAGGAGACTCTGGAGTCAGACTGCTCTCTGCTGGACTGGAGGATCCACACTGGAGACTGGACAAACTCAAGTATGCCCTGTAATTTTTTTAAATTCGTAATCAGTAATGTGTTTTTAATGTAATTAATAATATAAAACTGACATGTAATGTGCATCCAGGCTGTAATAATTAGGTATGTGAGTCGCTGTGTCTGTGTTCCACTGTCATAGTCCACCACAGATCTAATTAGTACCACCTGCATTTTTCTTAGTGAGGACCACCCAGCCCCCCACTCCTTCCCTGTCAGACATAACAGATCTAATTAGTACCAAATACAATTAAAATATAAAGACCTTACACCTTCTTTTTTGTGTCTGACAGCCAGATAGTCGGCCTAGCTGGTGAAAGAAAGGTTAAATCCGTTTTTTTATTATGATTTATCTGGATTACATTTTATGGGGCTTATTCCTCCTTAGAAGCATTCTAACCGAATATAATTAGAAGTAATCAAACGCTTTTTTAACTTTATATAAATGTTGTTATTATTGATGTTTGACTGTTATGCGTATACTTGTTGATTAGTTTATTTCAAGTTGCCTGATGCTGCCTCGCCCCAGACATTACACACTTAATTGAGAAGACGATATTCATGGAAGAAAATTTAAGTCATTACCAGTGAAAGTCAGTTAACGCAATATTTTGTAAATAACTAGTGTGGTACAGTTTTGGTCACATTTTTTATGCGCCACCTTTCACCTTCTTTGCAAAGACAAAGATGGGATGGTCATTGTGTGTCAGCAACAATGGGGTTGTAAAACGGGTGTGTTGTGTGTGGCGTGGGTTGGGGTGTATAAGGTATGGTATGTGTGTGGGGGTTGGGGTGTAATGGGGGGAGGGTGTTTAATGTGTTGGGGGATGTTGTTTCTGTTGTGGCTGTGATTAGGCACAGGGTTCTGTATAATGACTGTGTGTATTGGGGGATGTTGTGTGTGTGTGATTAGGCACAGGGTTCTGTATAATGACTGTGTGTATTGGGGGATGTTGTGTGTGTGTGATTAGGCACAGGGTTCTGTATAATGACTGTGTGTATTGGGGGATGTTGTGTGTGTGTGTGTGTGATTGGATGGAGTTCTGTATAATGACTGTGTGTATTGGGGGATGTTGTGTGTGTGTGTGTGTGTGATTGGATGGAGTTCTGTATAATGACTGTTTGTGTTGCAGGTATTTAAGGTGTGTGTGTGTGTGTGTTCGAGATATTGTGTGTCACTGAATGACAGTCTGCTCCTCTTCTTCTTCCACAGTCTGGATCGTTGTGGAGAGAAGTGGTTGAAATCAGGACTGAAGAAATGTAAGTGATTTATTATACAGAACCAGTGGCGGGCCGTGTATTTCACACCTAGGCCTTCAGTGGGGTCCCCACCCGAATTAATCCACCTCTTAATACCTAATACTCATGCAGCCATTACCTTTTTGTTGTGGAGCTCCGTTTCCCTGCGCATCTGTTCATTGAGCTGTAGAGCCACTCGAGTTTCCACAAAAGTTATCAAAAGCACCGTTGCTTGAAAATGTCCAGCTGTGCTTTGGTGTCTCGCTGCTGCTTTGTGCGTGTGTGTATAATATGAATGATGATGTGTAATATTGTGTCTCATCCATCAGATGTGTGTGTATAATATGAATGATGATGTGTAATATTGTGTCTCATCCATCAGATGTGTGTGATCTCACTCTGGACCCAAAAACAGCACACAGATTCCTCTCTGTCTGAGGAGAACAGAAAGGTGACAAGAAGGACAGAGGAGCAGCCGTATCCTGATCACCCAGAGAGATTTAGGATCTGGTCACAGGTGTTGTGTAGAGAGGGTCTGTCTGGACGCTGTTACTGGGAGGTGGAGTGGAGTGGGAGAGGGGCTGTGATAGGAGTGACATATGAGGGAATCAACAGGGGAGGAGATGGTGGTGACTGTAGACTTGGATCCAATGACAAGTCCTGGTGTCTAAACTGTTATGGTAACCGATACGCTGTCAGTCACCATAATAAGATTACTAACATACATGTCACTTCGTCTGACTCCCACAGAGTTGGGGTGTATCTGGACTGGCCAGCCGGCACTCTGTCCTTCTACAGGGTTTCCTCTGACACACTGACCCACCTGTACACATTCAACACCACATTCAATGAGCCCCTGTATCCAGGGTTTAGTGTTTATTATTATAACTCTTCATTGACTCTGTGTTAGATGTGTGTTTCTGTGTTTCATTTTCAGTAGTACACACCGTAGTAAAACACTGAGAATAAATGAGTTAAACCCAATAAGAACACCTCTCACACTCCATTGGTCTGTGATGTATCAGCTGACGTTGGGGATCCTCCAATCACAATATCAGATTTAATTCTGACTATCAGGTTACTCAGTTTAATGTGCTGATGGTCTTACTAACATGTGGGTGTGAACCCACCCACCACCCCTGCCTCCACCTGTTTGGTGTGAAACCACCCACCACCCCTGCCTCCACCTGTTTGGTGAGAACCCACCACCCACCATTCCTGCCTCCACCTGTTTGGTTCTGGGTTCTTTAAATGGGGGGATCAGTACTGTTCTGATACCTTGTTCATGTCTATAGAGATTATTATTAATGATATTATGGTGTTGATATTGTTATTAGTTGTATTGTAAACACCATCATGTGATGGCAGATATAGAGATTATTATTATTAATGATATTATGGTGTTGATATTGTTATTAGTAGTATTGTAAACACCATCATGTGATGGCAGATATGGAGATTACTATTAATGATATTATGGTGTTGATATTGTTATTAGTAGTATTATAAACACCATCATGTGATGGCAGTGAGTTACAAAATTGAATGCAAAGACATTTAAATGTATAGTTGTTTATGTACCAATACATGGTTTAACTAATATGTGGTGTTTTGGGTCTGAACCTTCTAGTAGTGAGTAAATATATAATTTAATTGTAAATATTCCTTATTTGTCATGGATACTGCGGCGTAGTGCGGTGACAGCCATGAGCAGGGTCGTGAATCCGTTTAAAGAAGGTTTATTGTGAAACTAAACACAAAACAAACCGACAACAGCGAAAAGGCAAAACTGCTAACGGGTATAAACGGAAATGAAAGTGCGCCAGTGGCGTCTTATAATTAAACACTCCTAACCCACAAAAGCAACCTATAACGACCAACACTCACCTCTCGTATAACGTGACATTAAACAATGCTGAACAAGGAGTGACTTGTTAGCTCCCCTTTTATAGCCCACTATATTACAAACTGCTGAGTGACAAAACGTAAACAAGGAAGTGAATCACCGAAAGGTCTGTGTAGCCACGCCCCCACACCAATCGTGACAGTATCCCCCACTAAAAGGCTAGCTCCCCAGATAGCCGAAAGAAAAAACAAAAACCATAAGGGAGCAACAAGACAGGACCCACAGTCAAACCCAACAGTTTAGTCGATCAGGACGGGTCCAGCCCTTACAAGGCCCTGGAGGGCCAACCGCCATGTTGTGCGGCTGAGAGTCCGCCGTCTAGTGCGGCTGAGTGAGTGACGTGGCGGCGGCCATCGTGTGCGACGTGGCGGCGGCCATCGTGATCATCGTGGCGGCGGCCATCGTGAGCGTCGTCGTGGCGGCGGCCATCTTAGGCGCTGGCGTGACGGCGGCGGCCATCTTAGGCGCTGGCGTGACGGCGGCGGCCATCTTGGGCGCTGGCGTGACAGCGGCAGCCATCTCGGGCTCTGTCTCCTGCAACTCCAGCCATGCCCCCCAACACGTCCTAATTACCGCCGAGGGCTGTTCATCTAACCACTCCGGGGGTTTTTCTGTCCCTGACGTAGGTGGCAGAAAAGGGTCTTCCCACGGCTGGGGTTGTGGCTGTAGCTCAAGGGGTTTCTCCCCCCCTGTCTGCAGCCTCCTTAGCTCCCCCCCAAAAACTTCTTTGGGAATCTGTCAGGGTGCCCTCTTGCCTTCCTCCGTGAAGGACCGCGGACCCGATGTAATTAGCCCTGATAGCTGCATGGGTGGCTCATATCCAAAATAAGCGCGGAGGCGCCTATACTCCTCGTCCGGCGTCTCCGGCTTAGACCAGTCCCACTGCTCCGTGGGGCGACGGTGAGCCTCCTCTCTCGGGGCGCTATAGCTTGCCCCCCCGAGGATTCCACTCACCGCTCGGCTCTGCTGGCTATCTTGGTGGTTCAGCATTCTGTCACGGATTGACCGGCGTAGTGTGGTGTAGCAAGCCATTTGCAGGAGCCGAATAATCCGTCAGGTAGTTTTATTATAAGAAGTAAATCAAAACAAACCGTAAACGGCGACAAATCACGTACTCAGTTGGCTGAAATCAAAGTTGCGCATATAGCGACTTAAAACACTCATCCAGACGACAACTAATTATAATACGTGGAACAAACACACTCACCTCTAATTTACCGTGACATGTAGCACTGCTGAACAAGGAGTGACTTGTTAGCTCCCCTTTTATAGCCCACTATATTACAAACAGCTGAGTGACAAAACGTAAACAAGGAAGTGAATCACCGAAAGGTCTGTGTAGCCACGCCCCCACACCAATCGTGACATTATTAAACACCACTGAAGATGTAACCTGTAAACTAGAGTCATTGATCAATAGATTTAATCACCACACTGGTCTGTAAAACTTCTCATTTACAAATTATTCATCTAGTTGTTATTGTAATTAATTGTTCACAAAACATTCCTGCTTCTCTAATTGTATTACAATGTCCCAGATTAACATAATGAATAATAAAAGGTATTTGAAAACATAATTCAAGATTGTGATGTAAATAGTGTGTGTGTGTGAACAGTGGCCCGTTTCAGAAAGGAGGTTTAGTGAAAAGTCTGAGTTTTTTTACCCTGAGATGAGGGAAACTCTGAGTTTTCTGTTTCAGAAAGGGAGGTAACTTAAACTCAGAGTCAGTTACTATGGTAACTGAGTCTGTGAACCTAACCTGGTCGGGAGCAGTTTTTCTTCAATAAACCTGGAGTTTCTCTCAGTCTCCTCCCTCTGACACAGCGCTCTTTCATTTCATTTTTAATTAATTCAGTCTGTATTGTGGCAAAGTGGGCGGAACCAAGGTGGGGGGTTTGGTACCGGAGGGGAACAGGTAATAGGTGGCACCTTGTCACTATTTAGCCGTGGTCTTAGTGGTCGCTTGCCCCGACTGCGCTACGGAGAGGTGGCATGCTACAAGCGATAACTGGTACGTTGTGCTGTAAATCCCTATAAATGTGTCAGTGTCATTTATGTCGTATATTGTGAAGTTGTGTCTGAGAAGTGTTGTGTTGTAGTTTGTGTTTCTGGCTGTAGCGAGAGTGTATATGGAGGTGTTATTTATGCTGTGGCGATGTTGCACACTGGGAGGGGTGAGTTTGTATTGTTTTGTCTCCGTGTATATTGTAATACCTTATAAGGCTGCAATGTATTTACTGTGTGTTTCTGTTATAGGTAATTGGCTAGATGTTTGTCACTGTTTTTGTACCATTCATGTTGTTTGTTTTGAGTGAGAAAGGTGGTTATGTATTTTTGGTGAGGGATTTATTGCTTTGGTTATCTGTGTGTATTATTAATATTTATTTTATTTAAGGCACTGCCAGCCAACCTGTTCCTATATGTTTTAGCGATTTATATAATAACTAGCTGTTTGCTAAAACCTCTGGTTTTCGTAGTGACTGCTTGCCTGTTATGGGCCCAGGACCCATGCAGACAGAGTGACCAAGGGTTACAGTTTGGCGCTGAGAGCAGGGTTGCTGTGGTGAGAAGCAGTCCAACCAAGAGTGGTACAGGCAGGTTGGCTTGGTATAGTGGTTTTGGGTAGTTTAGTTGTTTTGATCAAAAACAGTGGCAAACGTTCGGACCCTGAGGAGTGGGGCAAAGCAAGAAGAAAAGCTGGATGATATGTCTGACCCGGAGGTCCGTAAGCAGCTTCAGGCACTGGGGCAGAGGGTACAGGACGATAAGGCTGTCATATCACAGTTAATGGAAGCTAATGAGGCCCTAATGGAACATCTGAGAGACTCCTACAGCCTTTCCTTCACCCTCATCAACTGCCGGGGGGTCGTCAAGTAGCCCGGGTGCGGGAAGTGAGAGACTGGCCTCAAACCCCAAAGAATGTGTTATCTTTATGCCAAAAAATGTGCGGTATTTAATAATGGGTCTAGCACCTCCTTTTACGAATGGCTAGATGATATCACCACTGCTGTAAGTTTTCGCCCTTATGCTGGCCCAGAGAAGGCAGCGTACATTTGTGAGCACCTAGGAGGGGAGGCGAGATGAGAGATTAAGTACCGCCCTTTGATTGACCGAAGGGATTCGGTACGCATTATTGAAATTCTGACAGAGGTTTATGGGCAGCCCCAGTCACTCACTACCTTGCAGAAACAATTATTTAGTAGAAAGCAGAGGAAGGGTGCGTGTGAGGGAATATTCCCATGCACTGATGTCTATTATGGAGGAGGTTGGGCATTGTAATGTTAAGGAAGCATGGAGTAGTGATTTTGCGCTGCGGGATCAATTTGCAGAAAATGTCTGGGAGGTTGCCTTGCGAAGGGAGCTTAAGAGGGTAATTAGACACAGTCCAGACCTTTCTTTTTTTGACATTCGTAAGGAAGCATTGCTGTGGGGGGAGGAGTACGGGGTTAGAGACCAGGTTCGAAAAGTTGTTACCTCCTGTGGGCTGGAAGCGGAACCTGTCGAAACAAACGCCGTGGTTGTAGCCCCCGTGGCATCGGACCCCACTCTAACGGGCATTCTGGAGGTCCTGAAGAGGCAACAGGTCCAGATAGATGACATGACTCATAGGCTGTCTATAATGCAGGGGTTATCTGCAGAAACACGTAGGCAGGGGTTTCGATTTGATCCAGCAGGGAGACCTATTTGTTTTAAGTGTCAGGGTGTAGGCCACATTGCTAGAAATTGCCAGCTATCTCCTGCTAGGCGCAGTGAGAGCAGTGCTCCCTTGGAAAGGTTAGGGAGCATGGGGAACCAAGCTGCCCACGTAGGTGAGCAACAGGGAAACGCTCACCCCCTGTGGTGAGGGGCCAAACCACAGGTGGAGGAAGGTTAGGCTCAGATGGATGCTCCAGCCAGCAGGATAGGGTGTATGAATGTATGGTGGGACAGAGTCCGGTGGTGGAAGTGTTGATGGGGGGAGTCAAGGTGAAGTGTCTGATAGACACTGGGTCTATGGTTACCACTGTCACTGAGTCTTTCTTCCGCCAACACTTCTTTTCACAGGGGTGTAGAGGGTTAACTGACTGTGGGTGGCTCGCATTAAGGGCAGATAATGGCCTAACCATTCCGTACCTCGGTTACTTTGAGATCGATGTCCAGGCGCTGGGTAAGACCATACAGCGGCGAGAGGTGTTGGTCGTGAAGGACCCCGTAGGCCTCATGGCTGTGGCACGTAAAGTGGCGGTTCCAGGCCTGCTAGGCATGAATGTGATTAAAGAATGCTATGAGTTGCTAATTCCTCGCGATGGCCCCACCATGGTTCCTGTCTCGATGGCTCAGGGTGACCCAGGTTGGAGGGCTGCTTTCAAAGTATGTCAGTTTGAGCAGTTTGTACTGACAGGTGTCACTGACTTTGTAACAAACATTGTTTCATTTAATGTACCTGCTGGATCTGTGTGTTTTGTCCCAGTAAGGCGTGCCCAGTGGGGGATCTCGTCAGTGTTCCCAGTGTTAGTTGAGGGATTAGGGAGCAATGAGGGGGTGTTAGCAGGGGGTTTAGTAGTGCCCAGTGCAGTGGTACAAGTGAGAAACGGACAGTTAGCATTGCCCATTATAAATGTGGGTACCGTGGCTGTGAGCCTAAAGCCTCAAACACGGCTAGCTTCAGTTCACCCAGTTGAGGTTGTGGGGGGGAAGGCTGCTTCGGTGGTATTTGAGAGAGTGGGTCCTAGGGAGGAACATGTTTTACTAATGGAGCAGCATATGACCCCAGGAGGGAGTGATGAAATTCACCTGAAGATTGCCCAGTTGCAGTTTCCTGGGCTTACAGAGGAGCAGATTGAACAAGTCAGGCGTGTACTAGCCAAATACACCCATGTGTTTGCAAGTTCAGATGGGGAATTGGGTTGTACTGAGGTGATTCAACATGAGATCCCCCTTATCGATTGTGTTCCAATCAAGCAGCTGTACAGAAGAATCCCCCCTAGCCAGTATGAAGAGGTTAAGGCCCACATTAGGCAGCTATTGGAACAGGGGGCGATTAGGGAAAGTTGCAGCCCTTATTCTTCCCCCTTGGTAATTGTGAGGAAGAAGGATGGTTCTATCCGGATGTGTCTGGACTACAGGGGCTTGAATTCCAAGACTAGGAAGGATGCCTTCCCCCTCCCCCGGATTGAAGAGTCTTTGGATTCGCTAAGTGGTGCAAGGTGGTTTTCAACGCTCGACTTGGCCAGTGGCTATAAGCAAGTAAAAGTTGTAGATCAGGATCAGCACAAGACAGCTTTCTGTACCCCTTTTGGGTTGTATGAGTTTTCAAGAATGGCCTTTGGTCTCTGCAATGCACCCGGGACCTTTCAACGGTTAATGGAACATATTCTGGGTGATCAAAGGTTTCAGTCTCTGTGGCTGTACCTGGATAATGTGGTAGTGTTCTCGTCAACGTTTGAACAACACCTGCAGCGCCTCGCCCTTGTGCTGTCCCGCTTCGAGCACTTTAATCTCAAAGTCAAGTTGAGTAAGTGTTCCTTTTTCAAGCCAGAGGTGTCGTATCTGGGCCATGTCATTTCAGCACACGGAGTTTCCACTGATCCAGGGAAGATTCAGGCTGTGAAGGAGTGGAAATCGCCCCGGAGTCTGGCGGAGTTGAAGTCCTTCTTGGGCTTTGACAGCTTCTATAGGAGGTTTGTGAAGAATTTTGCTAGTATTGCTGCCCCGCTGCATGCTCTAAGTGCACTGGGCTCTCCAGGGCCTAAGAAGGCAGTCTTACCTGCTCATGTGTTCTGTCAGCACTGGGATTCGGCATGTGAGGATGCCTTTCAGGGCTTAAAGCTTAGGTTGACCTCTGCACCGGTCTTGGGTTATGCTGACTTTACAAAACCATTTGTATTGGAGATCGATGCTAGCCACCAGGGGTTAGGAGCTGTCCTCTCCCAGGAGCTGGATGGCCAGCGGAGGCCGGTTGCCTATGCCAGTAGAGGACTAAAG